>CM068964.1:104306579-104316903 GCA_035128595.1 Eptatretus atami | reverse complement strand
CTATTTAAAAAAAACATGTTCGATGAAAGATGTAGAATAAAAGCAATAGGCGTGCTTTTGAAGTGGAAGCCAAGCCAAACATTCATAAGTTGGCACCACAATGATCAAATTGTTGTGTTTTTTTGGTAGAACAAGTAGTGGTTACTTTAATTTGGCTCACATTTTTTAAAAGGATATTTTAGTTTAAGGCCACCGCAATCTCAACTACAAATTAAGACACATAATGTGATCATAATATTCACCATTATAAATATTCATTTGCATATCTAATTGTTTATATACTTAGTGTACATTGTACGAAAGTCTACATCCATTTGTAAATGTTGGTAACAATATCTGATTCAACTTTTTTTTTATAATTTCATATCAAATTGTTTGGACAAATGTACTTGGATCCATTGTACAAAGTGAACAGTGATTAGTTTTATAATTGCCAGGAAATAATAAAATGTAACAATGAGCATTGGCAGTTATACAGAGCTGTGTATTAGGTTAAAGCCTAAATAAGATAGAGTTGTGCTTCATGCCTAACTTTGGAAATGATTTTGGTACACTTCTTTAAGCTTTACTAAACTGATTTATATATTGTTAGATTCCACTTAAGTCATACTTCCTTACAATATCCTTAATTTTTTCTATATTTTTGTTAGTAAAAAATTTATTTAAAAAAAAATTAGTTTTTGGGACTGCAGAATCATTAGAAATTGATGCATTTTTTTGTTAATTACTTCAAAACTTCAAACCCCACATTTATGATATTTTGCATGAATTTAAAGGTTTACACAAGTATTTACTTGGTATAAATTTGATGTTTATGTGCAAATTAAATTCTATGATATGAGATTAATAATGTTATAAATATTTATTTCTTTTATATCATACAAAATGCACCATTGTACATTGTGCCTTTTTTCATGATTGAGATAAGTGTTAGCATTCATTTTTAATTGGAAAAATACCATTTTTGAGCCAAAGTAAATTAACCACAAGTTATTCTGACCATGAAACACTACTGCATGCTCATTGTGGTGTCAGCTTAGGAATTCTTGACATAGCTTCCACTTCAAAAGCACACCTATTGCTTTTATTCTACATCTTTCATCGAACATGATTTTTTAAAATAGTGGGCCTTTATAAAAATCGTTTAAAAATAGAAGGGATTGAGAACAACTCTTGGTGAAGAAAAGACCTTATATTCGGACTCGGTCTCTTTATGATATCACGAGCCGGATCTCCTTAGCACTTAAGCACGTGTGTACACATCCTCCGCATTGAGTGCTTCTTGCAGAGGTCTATCATGAACTGTTTAAAATATATTCGACATTTTGCTTTAATAGTTTCGAAGAGTTCACGTTTACCGCATTTAAAGATTATTCCATTAATGTCATTGGTAATTTCGTAAATACATTATATTTCATAAATTACACTATATTCTCGTAAATACGTAAATACAACTATGACGGTCTCGCTACTTGGCTGAATCAAGCAGCGTGACGAAATATCGTGAAGTTGTTGTTTTTTTTGTTTTTTTTTAGCCCGACAAACCTTTCAGGACGCTGCTGCTTCGGACACATTTGTCTTGTTTTTAAATAGTGGGCCTTTATAAAAATCTTAAAAATAAAGGATTGAGAACAACTCTTGAATTTTCTACCACAGTTTGCCTATGTAGTGTCTTTAATGACAAAAATTAAAAGAGCTGTGTAACTGTCAACATTGGGAAACACCTTGGGGTAAAACCGGGGTAAATTTCAGTGTCGTTGAGTCTGGAGCAAAGTTCAGACACCTATAGCCCCCAAGATTTTGCTCCAAAAGGTTTCAGTTTTCTTGTGTAACTGATCCAGTCACTAGATTATGTAAATCAGGCAACAAAATTCTTCATGATGAATAAACTGACTGTTGGAAGTAGAGAGGATACGGCCGAAAACCTCTAAATTGTGGGGTATTTTAACGAAAAAACAATCTGTCATGCATTAACCTTGAACGCTAGAATCAGAATTTTTTTGTGCTAATCCTCAGTCATTCCCATCGAACGGGCCCATCGCGTAAGTTCTATTGGGTAGGCGACTACCCATGTCCGCCTATCTGGCTTGTCTGTCTGTCTGTCTGTCTGTTCGCGCATGCTCCGTTAATACAATGGCGATTCGATGAACTTGGTGGGTAGGTTCATACATGACCTATTGTGTGCAAATGAGAAGCGTGCTATGGACACCACCGTTGCCTAGCAACGGGACTTTGAAATTTTTGAAAAATCATTAAAAAAAAAGTTTTTTCGAAAATCAAAAAATCAGGCCTCGAGCGACCGTGGGCAGTACTTTCAGCCTATATGACAAAAAATTTTCAGCCCGATCCTATGAAAACTCTCGGAGAAGAAAACTTTGAATGAAACCCTGGTCGAAAACAAAAAAAACGAAGTTCGTTATATCTTCAGAGAACTATGAGTTAGATATACATGAAACTGGTATGGTAGGTTCATGGTATGTCCTAGTTATGTGTTGAGAAAGAAACCGTTGCTATGGACCCTCGTTGCCTAGCAACGGCGAAAAACCTCTAAATGTAGGGGTATTTAAACGAAAAAACAATCTGCAGCATTAAAACCTTGAAGCTAGAATTCATGATTTTCTTGTGCTTAATCGCCGCGGTCATTCCCATCGAACAGGCCCATCGCGTCACGTTCTATTGGGTAGGGCGACTACCCATGTCCGCCTACCGGCTTGTTGTCTGTCTGGCTGTATGTCAATCGCCTATAGGTCACAATTTTATAACCGGGAACCTCATGAAAGTTCAAGAAATGGTAGCGTTGGTCATACGTAAAAGCCTATTGATTTTGAGGTCAAAAGGTCAACATAGGTCAAAGGTCAACAACTGTCGAATTTCTGAAATCTATTTTCATCCGAATGACTTGAAATTTAAAGAGGATTTGCACACCGGCGTCACTGATTCAACCACAAATTATTTTTACGGTCAAATTATTTTCGGATTCGCAAGTTATCGTTCTCTGCATGACATCTTTCTTGTTTGTCGTCTATGAGCAGGATATCTCTAAAAGCTATGGACGGATTTGGATGAAACTTGTTGGAAAGGTTGGGTGTGTGCCAAGGACGAATTGATGAGATTTTGGTTCAGGTCTTGATGCAGGTCTGGCCTTTTAGTGGGATGCAAAACATAAACTGTTCACGTGTTCAGCCTGGTGGAGGTATCTGCTGTACTGAGTGTCCGTTGTAGTCTTTATACTGTTCAGGTTCATTCAATGAGACAGGTTTATATGTTTGAGAGGAAAGAATGATTAAAAATACAAACGGTTCCTTTTTGTGTATTCAAAATACGAACACTCTTTGTGTCTGGTAAGACCTTGTGTGACTCGTAATGCCACTTCACACTTGGAGTGACACTATGTCATACATCGTTACACAGAGAAATCGGCTCCCACCCCCCACCATGAATGTAAGGGAATATAAAAACTTTTATCCCCTAAAACTTCCCCCTGCACTCCTCAAGTAAACCTACAAAGTTTTTCTTGTTCTATTCAACGGTTCAATAGCTTATTTAGCCTGTGAAAAGTTTAAACCTAAATAACGGGCTTTGAACGTTGGAAGGATGTTGTGAAGAAGAAGCATTGTGGTAAAAATCCTCTGCAAGAGCATCAACATTTAGTACCAGTTTTGACGCAAAACTACATAATTAAAAAATGCCATAGTCTTAAATAATTAAATTCAAGATTTGAGTAATTCAACGCTTCATGTTTACAGGGCCGTGCTTGTCCCGCCAAACAACTGGACCTGCTTGAGAAACTACTTGACCAGATAGATGTCATGGAAAGAACTTAAGAGGTCATCACGAGATGGCTGGACCAATTTCCGCTCTTGTGCTATATACACTTCGGTTATGTTTGCTGTTCTGTAAATTATAATTTGAACATGTGCTGCCTTTGCTTCGCTAACAGTTTGGCCTCAACCCTTTAATTGTTCAATCCCTCCAAGTACGTCAGCCCTGCCTGCATTGCATGCGTTGACATGTGTGACTTTCCTCGCTGAGCTTCGGAACCGTCAAATTAAACGAGGCCGTTCACCCTGACTCCTGTGCTTGGAGATTACTTGGGCTTGGCCAGCCACCAAGAAGCTCATTGCCGAGGTACATACATGGGTCCAGCAGTGGATCGGTTTTATGTATTCTGCTGAAATACGCAAAAGAAAACTGGCCAAAAATGTTTGCTCTCAAATTAATAAAGGAATCTGTGAGGTATTTTTTTTTTTTTTGTATGTGTTGGTCTTGTTATCTGAGGCTGGCAGAAATAACTTCGGGGGCTGCACATTTGCCATTTCACCTGGGATCTCATGTTGTTTGATTCTGACCTGAATATAAACCATCACCTTGATTCTTCCAAGCCGGTCATTGCATCATTGAATCTCTCTTTCCATTGGTTAAAGCATTCACTTGTCAATGTTAAACATCCCACGGTGTCTTTTGCAATACGAGGTCATTACATGCTGTAACCCCGACCAAATCCCTGCCCAGATTTTTCTTGTATCACACACTTCAAGCTGCCGCTCCTGCATGATGTCGTCCTATTTTCATGATTATTAAAGTGTAGGGTGCTAGCCGGTCACCATGGAAGCGTTAGTGAGAACCATCTGTCATCGCTGGAGCGTTGGTGAGAGCCACTGTTTGCCGTGGCGGGTGGGTGTTGGGCATGAACGGACGATCGCCACGAGAGAGTTGGTGAGAGCCGTCGGTCTCCATGGCGAGTGGGTGTTTGGTGTGAGCCACTGATCGCCGTGGTAGCGTTGGTGAGAGTCTCCATGTGGGTGGGTGTTGAACACGAGCCACCATTGCCGTGGCAATTGGGTGTTGGGTGCAAGCTACTTATTACCAATGGGAGTATTGGCAAGAGCCACCAATTGCCATGGAGCATTGGCGAGAGCTACCGGTCACCAATGTGGGTGGATGTTGGATGGAGAGCTGCTGTTCGCCGTGGCAGTTGGGGTGTTGGGTGAGAGCTGCCGTTCACCTATGGTTGGTGGGTGTGCGTGCAAGAGCAGTCCCTTTTCTCAGTGAGATACCAGCAAACCTTTTTACATCAATGATCTCTCCGACTCTTGGAAAATCCCCTTTATCTCTTTGCTGATGACTCCACCCTCTGCCGTACCATCTGTCATCCCTCAGACCGGCAAGCAGCAGCTTTTCGCTCACTGCAGATCTGGATAAAATCACAAGCTGGTCTAACACGTGGAACATGTCTTTCAATCGGACAAATCTCGCACTCTCACTATGCCTCTCCGACAGGACCGTTTAGAAAACCCCCCATCACTTTCTCAACAATCCTCTGGAAGAGTCCTTTCTTTCAAAGCTTCTGGGTTTCACGATCTGCTGTGACCTTTCCTGGGAAAGCCACATTTCAAACCTCACCTCCAAAGCCAGTCGCCGACTGGGAAGCCTCCATCGTGCAAAGTCCTTCCTCGGCCACCTGGGCTCCTGACCACATACAAAGCTTTCGTCTGCAACCTGATGAGTATCGCTCTCTCCTCTCTGGCTGGTGCTCCTGCCTCTCACCCTTCTCGGCTTCACGCTGTGGAAACCAAGGCATTTGGGATCATTGGTATCTCCGCGCGATGACGCTGAGTCTTTGGGCCTCTCACTCTCTCACCGCAGGCAGGTCGGTGGTCTTTCTGTCTTCCACCATCTCCTCTCCAGCCTCGCCCCCCCCTGCTGTGTCTGTGATTTGTCCCACCATATTTCCGCAGGGTGCTCAAGGTCTGCCAACAACCCCCTTCTGGTAAAACTACCAAATATCACGAATCACTGCTCACCTTCACTCTTTCATTCCTTTTTTCCCCGCCTTTGAATAAACCCTCTCACTCTCTGTTCAATCCCATTCTTCCCTCCAGGCCTTCAAAACAGCTCTTCACCACCACCTCTTATCGTCCCCCATCCAAATCCTCGATCTTTTCTACCCCGTTAATGCCACCCCAACCCACCTCCTTCAAATTCCCTGCTTTCCTTCCTGAAAGTCCCTGTAATGTCCATCTTGTATACCCCATGTTCCCTTATACAGATCTCCTGTGTCTCTGTTCCCCACTGTTTTGTCCTTCCCACTCCCGCCCCTCTTGTCTCATGCCCCCTTGCTGTGCGTTGTGTGTTAGCTCTCATACGAGCCTCGACAAGGTATACAAAAAAACAAACAAAAAAAACTGCTCAACCTGGCAGAGGTATGGACTCTACCGAGTACTGTTTTAGTTTTCACTGTGTGATGCATTTCTGTCATGTTCACACTTGCGTCATCCCCGTGACACAGATGCTGATGTTATTCAGGTTCATTCATGGGATAAAATTATTTGTAATTGCATACTTCAGACATACATATTCCACATCTATGAATGAATGAATGCCCTTCTCTGAAATTCCACATCAAAAGTTTTTACCGAAAGATTATGTACTTTCTGTAACCTTTCCTTCGTCAAAGTAGTCACCTGATATTTGTTGTTTGTGATTAAAGGATTCTCTTGCCTCAATGCAGATTCCCAAAAAACTTGAAGAAACAGAGTGAACAAATGGAGGAAAATAATATCTCTTGCAGGAGCTTGAAGAACTAAGACGAAAGGTTTGTTTGATAGCAAATATCACAATAAAGTATGTTTATTTTTAAATGGGTTTCAGCAAAGCTCGTACTATTTTATCCTGCGATTTATTTGGGTAAAAAGAAATATCACATTTTATAATTTATTTATTTTTACATGTTTTGAGGTGAAAACCTGATGAGTCAAATGTCCTTCTTTCTTTAACGGGTTGCTTTAACACATACATCTTTGTTTCAACAATACTATATGCATAGCAATGTTGGGTAAGAAACAGAATAGTATACATTACTTGGTCATACATAAACACATCCTGCAATATCCACATTCCACTCAGCTCGCTTTCCATCTCATGGTTCATCTTCCGTGTATGATTTCAAGTTTTCTGAAGGACTAATTTCGTAAGCCTGAGGTCACGCCGACTCGTGATAAAATCATTGTACCTTTGATAACTGTTTGACTTTGTGACAAAACTCTCACCGGATAACCTGCTCTTTAGCTTTGTGACCACTCTAGGTCTCACGATCCACACTAAAATTCGGTTTGCATCCCAATGCTGTGGTGGCAGTCACATTGCCTAGATCTTTTCATTATAATTTTTCATCACCACTTGAAGCTGTTCGGGTGCAGCTGATGAAAACATTTTGTTTTACGATGTAATACATGAAATTCTGGCTTGGCAAAATTGCAGAAACGCCTCTTGGAAAAAGGTTATTTTTGTTCAGGGAAACAGGAGGAATCTATGAATTTGCTTTTTTCTTTGGATACGTGTGTGCACGACTTCTCCATCAAGGGTGACCCCCATAAGTAATGCTCCTGCTTATATCCTTTGGAATTAATCATATATATATATATATATATATATATATATATATATTATATATATATATATATATATATATATATGACAGTTCATGAAAATTTAAACTAAATTTTAATACCTCCAACCAACACTGTGTTTGCTAGACATGGTTTGCACAGTCCTTGAAAGTCCTGAAAAAATGAGAAATTTTTCCAGCACTGGAAGTCATGGAAAACTTATCTAAGTCCTTGAAACTCTTGGAAAATCGAGAAAATTGTGCAAATAGAAATAATCTGGCACACCCCTGGTCGGAATCGTTAATTCCTCCAGTCTCTCAAAGAGAATGTTACCAATTTTAACTCCCCGCCAGGGATTTACCAAAGTCAAACCAAATGATTTTCTACGTGCAAAATATGCAATGGCGGGTCAGCACATGAAATGTGTTCTTACGGAATAACGGTTTATTATAAGAAGGCACAAGACGACAAAATGGAGAATCCCGGACAGTCATTCCGTGTCATTTCAGCCGGGGGTTGTGGTGACCCCCTCAGATTTTTCTGAAAAAATTCTCAAACTACCTTAACATATATGAGGAAGGTTTGCCAAGTTATAGCTCAAAATTCCAAGTAGTGTCCGAGATATGGCCCTACAAACACCTAGGGGTGTTTCAATTCTGGCAGTCGCGAGTTGCAAGTTTGTATCTGAAGCATTTTTGGAGGGCTTTAAATTCCAGTTTTACAAACAGAGTTTAAAAATTCACACAAATGGTGTCTATTAGTGAGGCTTTTAGAATCTGACATCAAAAATGTTCTACTTAAAATACTTTTTAAGATGAGTACTCTCAAAAGTAGTGATTTGTAACATGCAGTCAAAAAAATTGAGTTTCAATTGCTGCCAACAGTCAGTTTTATTCATATGAAGAATTTTGTTGCCTGATTTACATAATCTAATAACTGGATCATTTACACAAGAAAACTGAAACCTTTTGGAGAAAAATCTGGGTGCTATAGGTGTCTGAACTTTGCTCCAGACTCGACACTGAAATTTACCCGGTTTTACCCCAAGTGTTCACATGTTGACAGTTACACAGCTCTTTTAATTTTTTGTCACTTAAAGACGCATACATAGGCAAACTGTGGAGAAAATTCAAGAGTTGTTCTCAATCCCTTCTATTTTTAAACGATTTTTTAAAGGCCCACTATTTAAAAAAAACATGTTCGATGAAAGATGTAGAATAAAAGCAATAGGCGTGCTTTTGAAGTGGAAGCCAAGCAAACATTCATAAGTTGGCACACAATGATCAAATTGTTGGTTTTTTGGTCAGAACAAGTAGTGGTTACTTTAATTTGGCTCACATTTTTTAAAAGGATATTTAGTTTAAGGCCACGCAATCTCAACTACAAATTAAGACACATAATGTGATCATAATATTCACCATTAAAAATATTCATTTGCATATCTAATTGTTTATATACTTAGTGTACATTGTACGAAAGTCTACATCCATTTGTAAATGTTGGTACAATATCTGATTCAACTTTTTTTTCATAATTTCATATCAAATTGTTTGGACAAATGTACTTGGATCCATTGTACAAAGTGAACAGTGATTAGTTTTATAATTGCCAGGATATAATAAAATGTAACAATGAGCATTGGCAGTTACTACAGAGCTGTGTATTAGGTTAAAGCCTAAATAAGATAGAGTTGGCTTCATGCCTAACTTTGGAAATGATTTTGGTACACTTCTTTAAGCTTTACTAAACTGATTATAATATTGTTAGATTCCACCTTAAGTCATACTTCCTTACAATATCTTTTTTTTTCTATATTTTGTTAGTAAAAAATTTATTTAAAAAAAAATTAGTTTTTGGGACTGCAGAATCATTAGAAATTGATGCATTTTTTTGTTAATTACTTCAAAACTTCAAACCCCACATTTATGATATTTTGCATGAATTTAAAGGTTTACACAAGTATTTACTTGTATAAATTTGATGTTTATGTGCAAATTAATTCTATGATATGAGATTATAATGTTATAAATATTATTTCTTTTATATCATACAAAATGCACCATTGTACATTGTGCCTTTTTTCATGATGAGATAAGTGTTAGCATCTCATTTTTAATTGGAAAAATACATTTTTGAGCCAAAGTAAATTAACCACAAAGTTATTCTGACCATGAAACACACTACTGCATGCTCATTGTGGTGTCAGCTTAGGAATTCTTGACATAGCTCCACTTCAAAAGCACACCTATTGCTTTTTTCTACATCTTTCATCGAACATGATTTTTTAAAATAGTGGGCCTTTATAAAAATCGTTTAAAAAATAGAAGGGATTGAGAACAACTCTTGAATTTTCTACACAGTTTGCCTATGTATGTGTCTTTAAGTGACAAAAAATTAAAAGAGCTGTGTAACTGTCAACATGGTGAACGCTTGGGGTAAAACCGGGGTAAATTTCAGTGTCGTTGAGTCTGGAGCAAAGTTCAGACACCTATAGCCCCAAGATTTTGCTCCAAAAGGTTTCAGTTTCTTGTGTAACTGATCCAGTCACTAGATTATGTAAATCAGGCAACAAAATTCTTCATGATGAATAAACTGACTGTTGGAAGCAATTTGAAAACTCAATTTTTTTTGACTGCATGTTACAAATCCCTACTTTTGAGAGTACTTATCTTAAAAAGTATTTTAAGTAGAACATTTTTGATGTCAGATTCTGAAAGCCTCACTAATAGACACCATTTCTGTGAACTTTCAGAACTCTGTTTGTAAAACTCTGGAATTTAGAGCCCTCCAAAAATGCTTCAGATACAAATCTGCAACTCGCGCTGCCAGAATTGAAACCCCCGAGGGTGTTTGTAGGACCATATCTCGGACACTACTTGGAATTTTGAGCTTAACTTGGCAAACCTCCTCATATATGTTAAGGTAGCTTTGAGAAT
>CM068964.1:104292820-104304898 GCA_035128595.1 Eptatretus atami | reverse complement strand
TTGGGTGATGTGCTGTGTTGGGTTTGCGCCAAACGTAACATTTTGCATTCAGGCCAAAAAGATCCATCTTGGTTTCGGCAGACCACAAAACTTCTTGCCCCATGGCTTCAGAATCTCTGGAGTGTTTTTTGGATACCTCAAACGGGACTCAATGTGGGCTTTTTTGAGTAATGGCTTCCTTCTTGCAACCCTACCATACAGGCCATACTTGTGGAGTGCTTGGGATATTGTTGTCACATGCACACAGTGACCAGTCTTTGCCATCGAGGCCTGTAGCTCTTTCAAAGTTGCCATTGGCCTCTTTGTGGCCTCTCTGATCGGTCTCCTCCTTGCTTGGCCATCCAGTTTGGAGGGACGGCCTGATCTAGGCAGGTTCTTGGTGGTACCTCACACCTTACACTTCTTAATGATTGTCTTGATTTTGCTCCAAGGGATATTCAAGGCCTTTGAAATATTTTTATACCCATCCCCTGATCTGTGCCTTTCCACAACTTTATCCCGGATGTCTTTGGAAAGCTCCTTGGTACCTCATGGTTGAGTCTTTCCTGTGAAATGCCTTACCCAGTGGAGGAAACCTATGGGGGAGCAGCTGATTTTATTCTGAAATAATCAGAATCACTACAATTTAACAGGTGGAGGCCAATTAACTTGGTGTGTGATTTTGAAGGTGATTGGTTACACCTGAGCTCATTTACAATTGCTATTTTAAGGGGGGTGGACACTTATCCAACCAGGATTTTTGTATTTTTAATTAATTTTCTGAAATTTCTATAACTCGTTTCTCACTTGGAAGTTGTGGGTTACCATGTGGAAATAAAGGTGGAAAATAATCTGATTTTATGCATTTTTACTCCAGGCTATAAGGAAACAAAAGGTGATAATATTGAAAGGGGGTGTAGACTTTCTGTAGGCACTGTAGATTGATTCGTTCTGTCAGAAAATGCAGTCACTTTGGTGATTCAATTACTTTCGAGAAATTTTCTGATATAACATTTTGTATCCCATGATTGCCATGTTGGGTCATGCTAGCGCCCAGCGATAATTTCACACTAATTTTACGCCATGTTCTTATACAATCAATTTGTTAGGGCGGTCGACCAATTTGCCATGCAGTTTTTAGATCTCCATTCACGACACCCCACATAGCTAATTCAGGTGTCATAATTGGAGTTGAACAAATACAAGGAAGATCGTTTGGGTTTGATACATGGTCTCTGAGTGAATGAGAGTCGTATGAAAATCAAACTCTCATGTGGAGAGTATAATTTGTTGACTTCAAGTTTTTTTTATGAAAATGGGGATAATTGTTAATTGCAGTTGACTCCATGCATGTAAAACAAATTTTCAACTTTCTTTTTTTTTTCATCATGGTTACAATATAATGAGTGACAGAATAGGTTGAATCATTCTGAATTTTGCTTAATTACAGATCCATCCAGGCACAAACTGCCCGATCAAAACTCCAACAAGTGCAGCCAGTGCAAGTGTCAGCTCATCCATTGCAGACTATGCAACAAGGGATGACGTTCTCAAAGCAGAGATACTTTGGCCTTGAAAGTGACAGTGTCTCCCTATTCATCATAAGTCTTTCCAGGACATAGGCCTCCTGTTCCATAAATTATTTCCGGTTTGTAGCATCGCTGCCCAGTTTAAGTGTGTTGAAAGGAAGACTGCCTATTTAAATGTGTTTGGTCTTGCACCCCAATTCCAAAGTCTCTTTTAACAGGAAGTAGACAGCAAATATGTGCTCCTATTTGATGAGTCATTGAACAAAAATAATCAAAAGAAGCAACTAGACTTCCACATAAGACTGTGGGAAAATGATGAAGTTAGGTTCAGATATCTTGATTCCATGTTTGTTGGACACTGCACAGCTGAAAACATGCAGGCTGAATTTCATTCAGTTTTAGGAGGCTTGAACCCAAGAAATCTTTTTCATTTTTCTATGGATGGCCCAAGTATCAACCGGAAGTTTCATTCAACAGCCCCTGTGCGTCGAGAACCATTGAAATCTGGGACACCATCCGCTTGTATGTGGACATGGTAAACACGAAGAAGATCACAAATCCAGAAAATCAGTCCTTTACCACCACGGAGGAATTTGTAAAATCGCATCTAACATTAGTTAGACTGAAATTATTCTTGTCTGTTGGTCAACAAGTTACACCATTTTTGGACAAATATCAAACTGATCAACTTGTGCTCCCATCCATCACCAATGATCTGAAGAACATTATCCAGAGTGTCCTCGAGAGGTACATGAAAAGCAGTGAGGAAAGTTCCCTGACAGCATTGCAGTTGTCTCTTCCTTTGATGCCAGTGACCAAAATAACTTTGCAGAGCTTTCCAAGCTAGATGGAGGACTGGCTGCCGACAAAACTTCAAGGAAGCCATTTGTACCAAAAAGGTGTCGAGCAGAGGTGTTCTGGAATTTCTCCTGGAATGCAGAACTCTTCTTGTCAAAATGATGTGTAAGCTGGTCAAGAAATCTCCCATAAAGTACCCTTTTGCTCGAAGCTTGGCCTGTCTTGAAACGAGGTATTTAGATGAGAAAGACTTGTTGGTGAAATTGATGAGGAGAGCCCTGACAACCTTGGTCAATGCAAAGCGGATGACTGCTGAAATAGGGGACCAAAGCCCTTCAACAGTATTCAATATACTGAGATGAAGCCACATTCAGACACTCAAACTTTGACCCAAAGAAGGATGGACTCGATCATTTGTAGCATTCTGATTTAGCACACAAACAGGAATTTTGCAATCTGTGGTCTGTTATGAAACAGCTGTTGCTTTAATCCCACGAGACAGTCAACAGTAGAAAAAGGGCTTTCAGTCCACAGTTATCCTCTAGGTATAGGGGATACCACTAATCAAACCCAATCTGTAAACAGTATGATATAGTTGAGTAAGGTGAGGATGGATGGGCCGGTTTCAATTTACATGAAAACAAAAACTCTTCCTCCTTCATCTTCTTTTTCACATAATAATGGTGAGCCTCATTCAATCCCATTTCTCATATTGACTCGATTCAGAAAACGCTTGCTATATTCAATACCTTATTTTTCAACGTTTCCATGTTATTCATATACCAGTAAATATATCGCCTTATTAAAAAAAAGTATTTCTGATTATACACCGTCTTTCGCTCGACTTGCAACACAGGTGAGAAAAGGATACGAAAAAGCAGCTGATATATCAATAACTTATTCACACGATTTTTAAAGGGTGAAAGTTGATTTTTAGCCGGGTACCCCTTCCAGTATCTTTGAAACCGGATGCTACCCATATGTTCCTTGATTAGTCCAAAGAGAAAGAAACCACAGGGAGATATCTGGTTTGTACGGGAGATGGTTAAGCACTTCCCATGTCAACTGCTTATTGATAGAAGGAGAGGTCTTTTGGTGCACACCTGGCCGATGAATATTGCTTTACACCCTTCTAAATATGATAAAGTTTTCCTGCACATTGATGCAATGATTGCTTCACTTGAAGTCAACCGTTCGATGCTGGTGACGTTTGCAGAAGTCACAACATGGTTGCGTGTGAGCTTTCACGTCTGTTTTCAAACCGTTTGCCCCACTCAAACACATTTGTGTCTGTGAGATATAATCATTGAATTGTTCATCTGAAAATTTCAGCCTGTTTGACATTTTTCTTCACCAGAACATCATCACACGATGCTGTCTTTGGAATTAACTTGACAATAGCCAGAATCCTTTGTGTCGCTGTGATGTCACTTCACACATGAGTTGCCACACGTTGCTTCGATGACTATTTTTTCTGGGATTTGTCAATCTTTTTAGGATTACCTTCAACAAAAGTACCGGTTTACCCTGAGCCACCCTCATGTAATCACACCACTACATGGAGCATAATTTACAATTTTAACCCACTTCTGTGTCAATTCCCCCCCCCCCCCCCCCCCCCCATTTTAGGAACAGGCAGCAATACCTGATGCGTCACAACCTCAAACCTGTGGATCTCGAAAAACTCTGCAAGGCGCTGTCCGAAGTCACTCAACTGCAGGAGGAGTTTGTGTGTATGTACAAAAGGGAATTGTGCCCTGCGAGTCGACCTGCTCCACCTTCTTTACCACATCCTAATCTCGGGCTTCTTTTTGGCAAAATAAATGCTACGGTTTCTTCGATCAACATGGTGAGGTCATTTGCAATTTGATTAGAAAGTCCCCCATTTGGACTGCATTCGTCAAAAAGAGATATATAAATCTAATTCTAACAAGTTCGTACTTCCAAAATGTTTGTTTTTGGATCTCACCTTATCCTGATTGATTGTTGTGTTCTTGTTACAGGACTATGATAACTTGCAACAGTTGGTTGAGAGTTGCCAGGATGTGCAACGCATGCAGTGTAACATGCAAACACAAACATGTGACATGAATCCATGTAAGTGATTGCAGCTATGCTACGTACACATTAACATTCATGGACAACACCTGGGAAAAGCTCGATTGTAAGGAAGATTACCTTTTCAAATTGTATCCACCACCCATGAAGTAATTGAAATGATATTTACCTTGTTAATCTTCATTGATAAAATGGTCCAATATCGAGTCATTTCTGCATAAAGGATAATATTAATATGTAAAATAGCAATTTGAACATCCTCCCCGTCCCACTACCCCCCCCCCCCCACCAACGCCTTCCACTTATCCCCCTCCCTCCTCTCCTTTGTTCTTCACCTTTCTTTCTCAAACTTCTCAAACTTGCAGATTTCTTTCCCATCAAACCTTTCTTTTCCTTTCCCAATTTTATTTTCTCGATTTATCCTCCTGCCCCTTCCTTCCTGCACACATACAGTAAACCCTCAAATATTGTGGGTTCTAATATCACGGTATTTCGACCAATCGGGTGAACTTATTGTCTTCCAATTTAGTTATTGCGGAATTTCATTTCGACCAATCGTGGTTTTAGAGGTAAGATGAGTCATTGTTTGCGTCCACATTTACGATTACCTCCCATTACGAGCCTTTTTGTTTTTCTCACGCACCGTTCATTGTAGTAATCAGACCAGCATACGGGAACGAAGCGAAGCTTAACAAGAAGAGAAGGACATAAAATGCCACAGCCTCCATGGCTTAGTCTTTTTTTGCCTGTGCAGAGTTGGAGGGCTAACCAATATTTATTTACAACTAAAACGGCCGCCAGTCTACTAATTGGCTATCTTTGATCAGATCGCAAATTAAAGTGAGGTGCACGTGTATACCTTCATGTATTGTGCCTGGAGTGAGAGAATGAGGGATAAGGGTGGGTGGGAGTGAGAGGAGGGGAGGGGGGGGGAGAGAGAGAGGAGGGCAAGGGGGGGGGGTGGAAAAATTTTTTTTTTTTTTTCAAGGCCACGGATGTGACGTCGAGTTTATCGTCCATCCGAGAGACAGCACACACATTGATGAATCACTCTGCCTGTGAATCACGGGGATGACAGTTTATAGCTGGTTCGGGAATTGAACCCAGACTAGACAGCTTAGAGCGAGCGTGTGTACTCCTCGAATATTCTGCTGTGATGTGGGGATTCATTTCTTGGAAATCAATGAAAACAGTTTTACCCTCGCCGAACGAGAGGGTATTGCATTTGAGTCTGTCTGTCTGTCTGTTTGTTTGTTTGTTTGTTTGTTTGTCCACACAGAACTTTGGTGTTTCTCTTTGCAACCGCTTATCGGATTAAGAATTTTTTTTTTTACCATCAGAGCGACTACTCGTGTAGAATGTTTCTTGATGATAATTATGATGTCATAGGTCACATGGTTTGGTAGCCATATTGGATTGAAGAAAAATATTAAAGAATGTTCTCTCTGGAACTGCTTAATGAACGTGAAACTTCACAATTATGATCTAGTAATGTTGGGGAATACATGATGGCATACACGTGCACCTCACTTTATTTTGTGATCTGATCAAAGATGGCGGACTGGTAGCCATTTTAGTTGCGAAAAAAACCGGTATCGACCACGTCCTCAACCATTTCTTTCTTAGACCTTACCGATGTTGTTCAAACTCGACACACCGATAATGAATGATGGCTTACATATGCCCGTCATTTTTTTTCTCGATCAGATCCAAGATGGCCAACAGGCGGCCGTTTTAGTTGTGAAAAACCTGATGTTGAATAGGTCCTCATCCATTTCTCAGATATGCATGGTCCGATTTTGTTCAAACTTGGCACAAGCACAGTACATGATGGCATGCACGTGCACCTCACTTTATTCTGCGATCTGATCGAAGATGGCCGACCGGTAGACTGCCGGCCATTTTAGTTATACATATTCATATATGGGCTAGCCCTTTATCCCCGTACAGCAAAAAGCTCTGGCATTTTATTCCTTTTTTTACTTGTTTAGTCCACGTGATCCGATCCTCAAAACCGAAATAATATTTCGATTGTATACTTTACTTAGTCCGTGAGAGTAGATCGTGGAAAATCGTGTTGTATAATGCATGAAATCGCTCCAAGCTCCTAATTTGAAAATGATAGCATTGACAAAAGTGATGTATACAGCGATCCTTAGGTATGATCAGGCGTTCAATGATATGAGTGAGGAAAGTGAGAAAAAAAATTGAGCACTTTATCGTTAAGAAACCATTGCAGCCTGTTCCAAGTAAAGGCATCATTTAGCAGGCCAAAAAATGGCGAATTAAGACCCCTGCGAGTGAGAGCGAGCTGACCAGGCATGACGCCTTGATAAAGGATAATTAAATCAGGCCGTTAATCATCTTCAAAAGAGGTGTTTAAATTAATCCAAACGCACACTTTTCATCCATGCACGACCTTGGAGTTCCCTTGATGTGCATGCAAAGTTTGGGGCCACGAGGTTTCGTGGTTTTGGAGTTATGCAGGAGGCGCAGTGACTGACACTTATTAGTATATAGATTTCATTGGTGTAGCAATTAACACCATCACTTTCAAAAACGCAAGCAGGTTGTTCAAGTTTACTCACTCGAGTTATTGGTTCATGAAAAAATATTTTCACGAAAAAAATAAGTGACCACTATATTCGTTATTGTTGTGTGTCTGTCTGTCTGTCTGTCCTCTCCCGAGCATAGCTCCGTGGGTTTTGATCCGATCCTGACAAAATTTTGGTGGGAGTTTTATATCATGATCTAGTTTGTGTTTTCCTGAGAATGGGCATGGTGCGCCCCATTATGGGCGGAGCCACGCCAAAAAAACATGTGTTTTTAGGGGGTAGCCGATTTCAATTTGCATCTTCTCCTAGGGGGTTTGTCGAATCTGACAGGGGTTTCGGTATTTGGTTAGCCCAATGGCACCTGCATAGCCCCACGGAGCTCGATTTTTCATTTTCGTCTCAAGTTCAAGGTCACAAGGTCACGAACTTAGAAAATTGCGATTTTGACATAAAAAAATTTCTTCTCCGAGGGGTTTGTCGAATCTGGCAGGGGTTTCAGTATTTGGTTAGCCCAATGGCACTGCATAGCCCCACGAGCTCGATTTTTCATTATCGTCCCAAGGTCAAGGTCACAAGGTCACGAACTTAGAAAATTGCGATTTTGACATAAAAATCCATCTTCTCCGAGGGGGTTTGTCGAATCTGGCAGGGGTTTCGGTATTTGGTTAGCCCAATGGCACCTGCATAGCCCCACGGAGCTCGATTTTTCATTATCGTCCCAAGGTCAAGGTCACAAGGTCACGAACTTAGAAAATTGCGATTTTGACATAAAAACCATCTTCTCGCGAGGGGTTGTCGAATCTGGCAGTGGTTTCGGTATTTGGTTAGCCAATGGCACCTGCATAGCCCCACGGAGCTCGATTTTTCATTTTCGTCCAAGGTCAAGGCCACAAGGTCACGAACTTAGAAAATTGTGAATTGTGTTTTTAGGGGTAGCGATTTCAATTTGCATCTTCTCCTAGGGGTTTGTCGAATCTGACAGGGGTTTCGGTATTTGGTTAGCCCAATGGCACCTGCATAGCCCCACGGAGCTCGATTTTTCATTTTCGTCCCAAGGTCAAGGTCACAAGGTCACGAACTTTAGAAAATTTCGAATTTTGACATAAAAATCATACGACCGCCCAAACTTGAGAGCTAGGATGACAATATTTTTTATGCATAATCTTGAGGTCATTCCCCACCTAAAGTCTTGAAACAATTTTGCTCTATCTCGAACACCTTGCCCGTGGCGCCCCCTTCAATTTTTTTTTACGCTGATTTCATCAAAGTATGGATAATCTGATTAGTACGAAATGCCATATAGCCTATATGACGTTATATTGTTCCTGGAATGTTCCAGAGGAAGTTTTGCACCAAAGGTCATAATTCTTGACCTTTGACCTTTAAAGGTTACAAAGGTCAAATTTTCAAAGTTGTGGGAATCTAACCAGGTTTTCGACCTTCTTCTACGAACTAACTCCAATAAGCTATAGCACGTATCCTGTTTCCTTATTTTAATGTCCACAACATTGTTTTGTGGCTTTTAAAGGTTGTGCAAAGGTCAAATTTTTAAAGTTGTTGAACAATACCGGGTTTTCGACATTTTGCAGCTAATAACCTGTCACCCGTACCACATCATGTTGATCATTTTTATAACTTGGTCAAACATTATCACATTGTCTCATCCTTGACTTCTGAAACAATCTACATCGTCAAATACCGCTCGTGAACCATCGTCGTCTTCAGACTTGTTAATTTAAAAATCACTGAGAGGAGGGGAAGAATGTGGAATTGGAATGAGACACACATGGAGTATCAGCTATCGTATTATTCAAACGGAATTTGGAGCATTCTTGGGATCCCATAATACAATAGCACATCCTTGACTTCTTGGGAGTCTTGTCCTTGGGTGGATTGTCCTTGGGAGTCTCTGACAATATGCAGATGACCCCTAATTCTGGTGAATGTTTTGAGAAAATCCTTATTGGAGGGATTGTGATTTAAAAAAAAAAAAATCTGTTCCTTGTACATCTCATTACAGCTTTGCAGGTTTATGGTGACTGGACCAACTCATTGGAAATGTCAGAGTCCAAGGAATAGGTTCTTCAGACAAGCTCCTGGTCACCTGCACTTCCAACTCTGTTTAAAATTAAAATAAAAACTTTCACCTGTGCACCATTTGCATTCATTATGATATACTAATAGTTCTCTTGTAACAAATTTGGTAACAAATACCTTATTCTCCTTTGTCAAAGTCGAGATAATAAAGAGATATTAAAATTAAATTATGCTCATCAACTAAGACTCCTGATTAAATAAACTGTCAAAATCAAGGATGTCACTTTCGAGTGAGAAGCAAAGCTTTCCTTCATAGCCACAGAACCAACACACTTGTTCTTCTCTTGTGGCATATATGTTTGAATCTTTATCTTTCAGCACGACCACCATGAAGGGAAAATGCTATACTGTGGGACCCCGACTTTCGCGGTCCCTCTATTCGTGCAGAGGGAATGGTTCACACTTTATGGCCCACGTATTCGCGGGTCATAAAGTGTGACCTGCTTCTACATTTGCGCTTTGCCTATTCGTGTGTTTTTTTTGTTTAATACACTTGAGGACTGGTCTACTATATCCACCACCACTGATATTAATTCATCTGGGGAATTCTTCCACAGAAACCTGCTCTCTCCTCTGCACATATTCATCCCATCTCATCTTCAATTATCTTACCCATCCTCCTACTCTTGGTTCTCTGAACGCTTTGATGAGGCAGTTGCTTTACACTAACTTGCATTTTCCTCCTGGAAGGCAAATCCTACTGAAGGAAACCTCAGATCATTACAAGGCAAGCCCATTACAAGTATGTATCTACCCTCAGGAGAGCCTGAAAACAACATCTGTCCAATCTCAAGAATGAGCTTACACACTCGTCTCCCTCCTCTAAAATCTGGTGGCACCTTGTAAAGTCCGTCTCTGGTGTGTGCTCTCCTTCCATCCCTTTCCTCACTTCAAATGGCACCACAGCCAACTCCGCTCATGAGAAGGCTAAATGCCTCAATTCTGTGTCTGCTTCCAAATCTTGTGTCCCGAACCACTCCCGCTCTGTAACCACACATTCCCATTAGAACCCAATTGCTTCCGAATTCTGTGTCTTTTGCACCTGAAAAGGGGAAAAGTTACTGGTAACCTTAGATGCTGACTCTGCAACTGGACCGGATGGCATCATTTCACTTGTTCTAAAAACCTGCTCTGCTGCTCTTTCATTTCCTCTCTCTGCCCTTTTCACCCTGTCATTTACCATAGGTCATCTTCCATCTGTGATGTTGCCTGGAAATCAGCCAACATCACAGCATTACATAAAAAAGGTGCAAAAACGGATCCCCTTAACTACTGCCCAATCAGCTTACTTGCAATCATCAGCAAGGTCACGGAATCCATCATTGCAGTTGACATAAAATCATTCCTTTTCTCCAACAACTTCATCTCTGATCATCAATTTGGATTCAGACCTGGTCACTCAACCTTAGACATGCTGCTTCTACTCTCCCAATAATGGTGGAAGCCCTCATTATCAGGTCCGTCTCTATGGATATATCTCGAGCTTTTGATACAGTTTGGCATCCTGCATGGATCTCCAAACTGTCTGCCTATGGAATCCAAGGCAACTCCACTCTTGGATTACTGACTTCCTCCACGATCGTACACAATGTGTCGCTCTCAATGGAACCCTTTTATCTCCTCTCCCTGTCAAGGCTGGAGTACCCACCCCAAGGCAGTGTTCTCGGCCCCATACTATTCCTAATGTTTATCGATGATCTCACTGACTCTGGAAAATCCTCTTTATCTTGGTGCTGATGACTTCGCACTCTGCCTTGACATCTCCCATCCTTCTGACAGACAGGCAGCAGCCTCTTCCCTCTCCTCAGACCTTGACAAAATCACAAACTCATCAAACACAATTTTGCTCATGTGTCTATATTGTCCACCCGTTGCATTCTCCCTTACCACTCATCATTACTTGCATCCCTTGTTTGTCCGTCTTCGTCTAGTTTCTCCCTCCGCACCCCCAAACATTCGCAGGGGATACGTTCCTGAAAAATGCCGCGAATGTCGGGGAATTCTTTATTTTTATTTTTTGTCTAGGCTCGTTGAAGAACAATGACTTGGACACAACATAACAAAGGTCACATGGTCTGGCAGCCATCATTTTTAATGAATAAACCTTTAAAAATCGTCTTCGCCAAACCGGCTGGACTGATTGAGGGGAAAACTTCACCCACATGTTCCCTCAGCCTTGGGGATACAAGGATGTTCATGAATAAATCAAGGTCACATGGTCTGGCAGCATAGGTCACAAAGACTGGCAGCATAGGTCACAAGGACTGGCAGCATAGGTCACATGGTCTGGCAGCAATGATTTTTTTTGAAGAATAAACATTTAACCCCCCCCAGAATGGCTAGACAGATTGAGGGGAAATGTCACACACATGTTCCTCAAGCCTTGAGGGTATCGGGGTGTTCACGAATAAATCATTCTTCCAAAAAAATAGTCAGCTATGATTTTGTTTTCGAAGAATAATCCGTTTTTTGAAGAAAAAAAGTAATATTTTAGCTTGTACTCGGTAAAACTGCATTTTACATGAGAAACCTTATTCACGTAAAAACAGTCTTGTTTGCCTGATGGAGCATTTTTAGCGCATGAGCTTGTTCTGAGCCCGTCGTTCGATCCTCATCACTATTGTAATGTCGAAACGTGTGTTTTTCATCAAATAATGTGTATTTTCGCTTTGACTTAGCAAAATAACACATTTTATTTAAGAAACCTTATTCATGTAGAAACGGTCTTATTTGCCTAATATAAGCGTTTTAAAGAAAACTTTAGTATGTTATGACCCTGATTTTTGATCCAAATCACTATTTTAATGCAGAAAAGCATGTTTTTCATCAAATAGTGTATATTTTAGCATTTACTAAACAAAACGAATCATAATACACAAGAAGCCCGATTCATACAAAAAACGATCTAATTTGCCAAATTCCCAACCTGAAAGAGGCAGGTGAAAGAGAACCTATATTCCCATACCCAACCTGAAAGAGGTACCCATACTCAGCCAACTGGCATGATGACAATTGAAGTCAGCACATTTGAGGAAGAGAGAGTTTGGATGAGAAGATAGAAG
>CM068964.1:104265472-104278187 GCA_035128595.1 Eptatretus atami | reverse complement strand
GTGTTTTTAATAATGTGTCAGTGAGATGTTTTTAATAATGTATCAGTGGGATGTTTTTAATAATGTATCAGTGATGTGTTTTAATAATGTGTCAGTGAGATGTTTTTAATAATGTGTCAGTTGAGGTAAAAGTATCGTTGAGATGTTTTAATAATGGTCAGTTGAGGTGTTTTTAATAATGTTCAGTGGGTTTTTAAATAAGTGTCAGTGAGATGTGTTTTAATAATGTTCAGTGAGATGTTTTAATAGATGTTAAGTCTGCATGTGAGATTGTTAAAATTGCAGTGAGGTGTTTAATAATGTGTCAGTGAAGGTGTTTTAATAATGTGTAGTGAGAGTGTTTTTAATAATGTATCAGTGAGGTGTTTTTAATATGTTCAGTGAGATGTTTTTAATAATGTATCAGTGAGATGTTAATAATGTGTCAAGTGAGATGTTTTTAATAATGATCTATGTGTTTAATAAGTATGAGATGTTTTTAATAATATGATCATGTGGTGTTTTTAATAATGTGTCGAGTGAGATGTGTATTTAATAATGTATCAGTGAGATGATTTTTAAATGTATAGTGAGATGATTGTTTTAATAAGTATCAGTTGAGATGTTTTTAATAAATGTGTCAGTGAGAGTTTTTAATAATGATATCAAGTTAATGTGTTTCATAATGTATCAGTGAGGTGTTTTAAATAATGTTCAGTAGGTGTTTAATAATGTATCAGTGAATGTGTTATTATATGTTCAGTGATGTGCAGTTTATATAATGTATCAGTGAGGTGTTTTTAATAATGTAATCATGATGAGGTGTTTTTAAATGTTCAGTGAGATGTTTTTAATAATGTGTGTGTGGTGTTTTTTAATAATGTCAGTGAGTGTTTTTAAATAATGATCAGTGTGGGTGTTTTTAATAATGTAGTCAGTGAGATGTTTTTTAATAATGTATCAGTAGATGTTTTTAATAATGTGTCAGTGAGTGTTTTTAATAATGTGTACTAGTGAGATGTTTTAATATGTATAGTGAGGATGTTTTTAATAATGTTCAGTGAGGTGTTTATATGTATGTCAGTAGAGATGTTTTTAATAATGTTAGTGAGAGATTTTTATAACTGTTAGTGAGATGTTTTTTATAATGTAATCATTGATGGTTTTATAATGTATCAGTGAGATGTTTTTAAAATTGTCAGTGAGTGTTTTTAATAATGTAGAGTGAGATGTTTTATTAATTGTTCAGTGATGTTTTAATAATGTATCAGTGAGATGTTTTTAATAATGTATGTGCAGTGAGTGTTTTTAATAATGTTCAGTGAGATGTTTTTAATAATGTGCGTGTGAGGTGTTTTTTAATCAGATGTATCATTGTTGGTGTTTTAATAATGTGTCAGTGAGGTGTTTATTAATAATGTATAGTGAGATTTTTTAATATATGTGTCAGTGAGGTGTTTTTATTGGGGGTGAGGTGTTTTTAAATAATGTTATCAGTGAGGTGTTTTAATAATGTAGCAGTGAGGATGTTTTTTAATTCATGTATCTGTGAGTGTTTTTAATAATGTAGCAGTGAGGATGTTTTTTAATCATGTATCAGTGAGATGTTTTTAATAATTGTGTCAGTGAGTGTTTTTAATAATGTATTGTAGAGAGTGTTTTTATAATGTTGTCAGTGAGAGTGTTTTATAAATGTTATCAGTGAAGATGTTTTTAATATGTCAGTGAGATGTTTTTAATATGTATCAGTGAGAGTGTTTTTAATATGTCAGTGAGTGTTTTATTAATGTGGTTCAGTGAGTGTTTTAATAAATGATCAGTGAGGTGTTTTTAATAATGTATCGAGTGAGGTGTTTTTAATAATTATCAGTGAGATGTTTTAATAATGTGTCAGTGAGGTGTTTTTAATAATGTTCTGTGTTTTACATGTGTCATGAGTGTTTTTTAATAATGTATCAGTGAGATGTTTTTAAATGTGTCAGTGATGTTCTGTGGGTGAGGTGTTTTTAATAATGTATCAGTGAGTGTTTTTATAATGTAGCAGTGATGGTGTTTTTAATCATGTATCAGTGGGTGTTTTTAATATGTAGCAGTGAGGTGTTTTTAATCATGTATCATGAGATGTTTTTAATAATGTCGTCAGTGAATGTTTTAATCATGTATCAGTGAGTGTTTAATAATGTGTCAGTGAGGTTTTTAATATGTATCAGTGAGATGTTTTTAATCATGTATCAGTGAGTTTTTTTAATAATGTGTCAGTGAGGTGTTTTAATAGTGTCTAGTGATGTGTTTTAATAATGTATCAGTGAGGTGTTTTTATAATGTATCAGTGAGATGTTTTTAATCATGTTATCAGTGAGATGTTTTTAATCATGTATCAGTGAGTGTTTTTAATAATGTTCAGTGAGGTGTTTTAATAATGTCAGTGATGTTTTTTAATAATGTATCAGTGAGGTGTTTTTAATAATGTATCAGTGAGGTGTTTTTAATAATGTATCAGTGAGATGTTTTAATAATGTTGTCAGTGAGGTGTTTTTAATAATGTTCAGTGAGATGTTTTAATAATTGTGTCAGTGAGGTGTTTTTAATATGTATCAGTGAGGTTTTATAATGTATCAGTGAGATGTTTTAATAATGTCAGTGAGTGTTTTTAATAATGTATCAGTGAGATGTTTTTAATTCATGTATCATGAGATTGTTTAATCATGTATCAGTGAGGTGTTTTTAATAATGTGTGCAGTGAGATGTTTTAATAATGTGGGTGAGGTGTTTTAATAATGTGTCAGTGAGGTTTTTTAATAATGTATCGTGAGATGTTTTTAATAATGTATCAGTGAGATGTTTTTAATAATGTATTCAGGAGATGTTTTTAATAATTGCGGAGTGAGGTGTTTTTAATCATGTATCAGTGAGTGTTTTTAAAATTGTAGCAGTGAGGTGTTTTTAATAATGTATCAGTGAGGTGTTTTAATTTCATTTCAGTAGATGTTTTAATATGTATCAGTGAGGTGTTTTTAATCATGTTATCAGTGTGGTGTTAATAAATGTGTCAGTGATGTTATAATGTGTCAGGGAGGTGTTTTTAATCATGTATCAGTGAGATGTTTTTAATAATGTGTCATGAGGTGTTTAATAATGTGGGGTGAGGTTGTTTTAATAATGTATCAGTGAGTGTTTTTATAAATGTAGCAGTGAGGTGTTTTTAATCATGTATCAGTTGGGTGTTTTTAATAATGTATCAGTGAGTGTTTTTAATAATGTGCATGGAGTGTTTTTTATAATGGGGGTGAGTGGTTTTTAATAATGTGTCAGTGAGGTGTTTTAATTAATGTATCAGTGAGATGTTTTTGAATAATGTGTCAGTGAGATGTTTTTAATAATGTGGGTGAGTGTGTTTTTATAATAGTGTCAGTGAGGTGTTTTAATTATTGGGTGAGGTGTTTTTAATAATGTATCAGTGAGTGTTTTTAATAATGTAGCAGTGAGTGTTTTTAATCATGTATCAGTGAGTGTTTTTAATAATGTGTCATGAGATGTTTTTAATAATGTGGGGTGAGGTGTCTTTATAATGTGTCAGTGAGTGTGTTTTATATGATCAGTGAGTATGTTTTAATAATGTGTACTGAGATGTTTTAATAATGTGGGGTTGAGTGTTTTAATAATTACAGTGAGTGTTTTTAATCATGTATCAGTGAGTGTTTTTAATAAGTGGTCACTGAGATGTTTTTTTATATGTGGGGTGAGTGTTTTATAATGTCGTCAGTGAGTGTTTTTATCATGTATCAGTGATGTTTTTTAATAATGTGTCACTGAGATGTTTTTAATAATGTGGGGTGAGGTGTTTTTAATAATGTATCAGTGAGTGTTTTAATGTATCAGTGTGGTGTTTTTAATATTATCAGTGAGTTGTTTTTAATTAATGGTCATGAATGTTTATAATGTGGGGTGAGGTGTTTTTAATAATGGTAGTGAGGTGTTTTTAATAATGTTCAGTGAGTGTTTTTAATAATTGGGGTGAGGTGTTTTTAATATTTCAGTGAGATGTTTTAATAATGTGGGGGTGAGGTTTTTAATTAATGTTCAGTGAGATGTTTTTAATAAGTATCAGTAAGTGTTTAATAAGTGTCAGTGATGTGTTTTTAATAATGTGTCAGTGAGGTGTTTTAATATTCAGTGAGTGTTTTTAATAATGTTCACGTGATGTGTTTTAATCATGTATCAGTGAATGTTTTAATCAGTATCAGTGAGATGTTTTAAATATGTATCAGTGAGTGTTTTTAATAATGTAGCAGTGAGTGTTTTTAATATGTCAGTGGTGTTTTAATAATGTGCAGTGAGGTTTTATCATGTATCAGTGAGGTGTTTTTAAATGTGCAGTGAGTGTTTTTAATAATGTGCAGTGAGTGTTTTTAATATGGGTGAGGTGTTTTTATAATGTGGCAGTGAGTGTTTTTAATAATGTGGCGTGAGGTGTTTTAATAATGTGCAGTGAGGTGTTTTTAATAAATGTGTAGTGAGGTTTTTTAATAATGTACAGTGAGATGTTTTAATAAGTGTCATGAGTGTTTTTATAATGTGGTGAGGTGTTTTAATAATGTGGGGTGAGGTTTTTTAATAATGTGTCAGTGAGGTGTTTTTAATAATGTGGGGTGAGGTGTTTTTATAATGATCAGTGAGGTGTTTTTTAATAATGTGCAGTGAGGTGTTTTTAATATCATGTATCAGTGGGTGTTTTTAATAATGTATCAGTGAGTTGTTTTTAATAATGTGTCACTGAGTGTTTTTATAATGTGGGGGGTGGTGTTTTAATAATGTGGTGAGTTTTTAATATGTGTTCAGTAGGTGTTTTTAATAATGATCATGAGTGTTTTAATATTATTCAGTGAGGTTTTTAATATGTATCAGTGAGTTTTTAATAATGTGTCACTGAGTGTTTTTAATATGTGGGAGGTGTTTTTAATATGTGGGGTGAGGTGTTTTTATAATGTGTCAGTGAGTGTTTTAATAATGTGTGTGAGTGTTTAATATGTATCAGTGAGATGTTTTTAATAATGTTGGGTGAGGTGTTTTTAATAATGTGCAGTGAGTGTTTAATAAATGTGGGTGAGGTGTTTTTATAATGTATCAGTGAGTGTTTAATCATGTGGATCAGTGATGTTTTTTAATATGTATCAGTGATTGTTATTAATTCATAGTATCAGTGAGTGTTTTTAATAATGTACAGTGTGTGTTTTTTAATCATGTATCAGTGAGTGTTTTTTAAGTTTCTGAGGTGTTTTTATCATGTATCAGTGAGATGTTTTAATACGGCAGATATATATATTTTAAAATGTGTCAGTGAGGTGTTTTTAATCATGTATCAGTGTGGTGTTTTAATAATGTATCAGTGAGTGTTTTTAATAATGTGTCACTGAGAGTTTTTAATAATGTGGGTGAGGTGTTTTTAATAATGTGTCAGTGAGGTGTTTTTATAATGTGTCAGTGAGGTGTTTTAAAAATGTGTAGTGAGTGTTTTTAATAATGTATCAGTGAGATTTTTTAATAATTGTCACTGAGTGTTTTTAATAATGTATCAGTGAGTGTTTTTATAATGTGGGGTGAGGTGTTAATAATGTTCAGTGAGGTGTTTTATATAATGTATCAGTGATGTTTTTAATATGTTCAGTGATGTGTTTTAATCATGTATCAGTGAGATGTTTATTAATATGTATCAGTGATGTGTTTAATATGTATCAGTGAGATGTTTTTAATCATGTCTGGGAGGTGTTTTAATCATGTATCGAGTGAGCGTTTTTATTACGCCCGATATATATATTTTAATAATGTGTCAGTGAGGTGTTTTTAATATTATATGTGGTGTTTTTAATAATGGTACATGGTGTTTTAATAATGTGGTCACTGAGATTTTTTAAATGTGGGTTTGTGAGGTTTTTATAATGTGTCAGTGAGGTGTTTTTAATAATGTGTCAGTGAGGTGTTTTTAATAATGTGTCAGTGAGGTGTTTTTAATAATGTTCATGAGATTGTTTTTAATAATGTGTCACTGAGATGTTTTTAATAATGTTATCAGTGAGATGTTTTTAATAATGTGGCGTGTGAGTGTTTTTATAATGTGGTCAGTGAGGTGTTTTAATAATGTATCAGTGAGATGTTTTTATAATGTTAGTGATGTGTTTAATCAGTATCAGTGAGATGTTTTTAATCATGTTTCTGGGAGGTGTTTTTTAATCATGTATCATGTGAGATTGTTTTTATCGCCTATATTATTATAATATGTGTCAGTGAGTGTTTTTAATAAAGTTCAGTGAGGTTTTTTATAAATCATGTGGCAGTGAGGTGTTTTTAATCATGTGTCAGTGAGGTGTTTTTAATCATGTGTCAGTGAGATTTTTTAATAATGTGTCAGTAGTGTTTTTAATAATGTATCAGTGAGTGTTTTTAATCATGTGTCAGTGAGATGTTTTTAATAATAGTAGAGTTCCCCCAATAGGGTCCCGTGACCGTTTTTTCGGGGACCAAGGTTTGAAGTTGATTTAGTCAATTTGAGGGTGCTGATTAAAATGAGCTGGGGTGACCTCGTGAAATGTGGCTTACTCGGCCAGATGCGAAAATTCAAAATTCCGCCTTGCTTCACTTCATATTCAAAAATTGCATATCTTTGTATTCTACATGTCCATTTTTATGATTTTGGGTCAAAATATATGTTTTGAAGCGTCAAGGATGTCATATTTACCATTCCAGATTGTTATATTAAGGGTTTAAGTAGAAAATATAAATATACTTTTCGGGGGCCAATCCAAGATTGTCGTCGAAGTAACCATCTGAGAAATAGTAAAAAGATCCATTTTCTTTCTCATAATATGTTTGGGGGGGCATGATTTTTTTTTTTTTTCAATGCAAGTAAATGTTTGTTTTATTAGTGGAGTGACAACATTGAAGACAAAGAGAAGACCATCATTGTCTTATTTTCAGAACATGATTGACATATATCAATTTCCAATTACACTGTTCAGGTAGTTATACCTTCTTTTGTATGTCCCTCCTGTACTTTATCTAGAACAGTAATATGATGAAAGAATATCAACATTCCTTCATTTTGTCGTAGAGGCAACAGTGTCTTCAATGGAAAATGAAAATAAAAACAGAATTATCTGAATCCCGGCAATTGACGCTTTCCCGTTAAGTATTTTTGTAATTTGCATTGACCAAAGTTTGATGTACTGTCCATACTGTCTTTTATCTAAGACAGTCATAATTTTAAAATTAATATTAACATTATTATATTTTGATGTGCATGTTTTTCAGTTGGTTAAATTAAATGAATGAAATCTCCATTGAAACACATACATGAAATCCTTTCAGGTCACTATCTGAGGTCGCTGGCTCCAGAGTCACAAACTTCATCTTACTTTCAGCCTCATCATCGTGCAACAATGTCTGTTCTTGTTCAACCAAGTCATGTAACTTCTTGGGAGTGCATCATGGTATACCTCACTGACACACATCTACCGTCTTTCATTGTTCCATCCATGGTTGTGGGTTTGGGTGGCATCCGGCTTGTCATAGTTTAGTTAATGTAAACTTGGTAGTTAACTCGCGTCACATGCAGATTGTGAGAATCTGGATTGGTGGGATGCGGGACGTGGACTTGTTTTCATCTGACCCCACTTCCGTTGCTCTGGCTCACCTAACGTTTACTGATTTGTTCATTATAGATGTGTCCTAATAGTGAATGTGCCATTTGCTGAAGCCCTCTTGTTCACTGAAGGTTTTGCAACATCTTTCAAAAAGATTGCGTACCTCCTGAGTTCCTGTCATTTTTCATAAACTGTGTTTTTCCCAGTGTCCTGAAGCCAGAAAGTTGATCAATCCACTACTGGATTGTAATGCGGATATAATATTTCAGCTACATAATCAGAGCAAAGGTCTCTCAGCTTGATTTTGTCTTTCCGTTTGATACAAGGTGCCCTCCAGTTGATGTGCAACATATGCAGAAAGAATCACTACATCTGTGTCCTCCGGCGATTCAATCAGACGTCTTCAGTTTTCCTGCTTTTCGGATTTGCGATAGATGAGAACAGCATTGTGTCCGCACTCAAGTGAACTACATTCAAATTTTCTTTCCATCTTTCTCCGGAGGAGATTGTATCCAACAATTTTGCACTGATGGAGTACACAAGTCAATTCTCTATGATTACTTTCAAGCTATAGGTGAACTCATCCATCTTAGAAACTCTCTCTCGCGCTCTCTCGCTTCTCCTTGATTGCTGAACGCACCTGGAAGTTCTTATGTAGCAGAAACCTATCTTATCGTTTTCATGTAACACATTTCTGGATCCATGATTATATGCTGTCGTGGATTTACGACGCTCATGCTCACTGTCTTTGATGAATTTCCACCCATAAGGCTCATTTACAAAAACCAATCTGGCTTGCATTTGATGCCTCTGCCCGATACGGGAAAAAAGCTTTTTCAAGCATAATTCCCCCGTTCGATGGGCAGACCCATCAGCTTATCTTCACGATCATTCATGCAGTTGGGTGTCGCTAACTCTCCACAGGAAACCCATATCGACTATGGCCAACTGTAGCTGATCTGGAAAGCGGTTCGACAGGCTGCATGTTTAATTTCTCAACTAACTTTGATTTTTGCACTTTTCTTCATAGGTACCGTTGATGTTAACATATGGGTAAACATCATCTGATCACGGAAACTTCCATCACCTGTGCGAGAAGTAAACTTTCTCTTCACCAGATTCTGCAGCCAAATTAACGATGCCATTGCTCTGTTTTCCAAGCATCTGTCTTTGTCCACTTTTGCCTGAGACTGAATCCCTAAGTTAACCAGGAGGTTTGCTGAAAGTGTATCTGTGAAATCTGTGTATGTAGCATCAAATGGTGTGTTCTGTGAAAAAACAATTCGATTCTCTGAATTAATTGAGTCACTCTTCGTTTCACCATCATTCGTGAGACTATTCAAAATCACCGTACCAGTCCACCTAGAGGCGACACACCGGCATACCAGAGCCTCAGTTTGTGGTTGTATCCAAGTCAAATGGGTCACAGTCGAAACATTGATGCAACTGTCTAGGGTCTGGAACAACCTGTTCGTCAATCTTTCAGCACGACTGCGGGTTTTTTCAATATTGCTTCACGAGGCAGAGGTCTTCATCTGTGCCAGGTGTGTGAGAGCTGGCCCTTACTCTGTTTGACTTGAGTTCACTGTTATGTGTTTCAATGGAGATTTCATTTTCATTTAATTTACAACTGTAAAACGCATTGCCACAGCAAAATATAAGAGATGTTAATATTATTTTCATTATGACTGGCTTAGATAAAAGACAGTTTGGGACAGTACATCAAACTTGGTTCAATCGCAAATTACAAGACATACTTACTCATGATACAGTGTTTTTAATAATGATTGGGGGTGAGGTGTTTTTAATAATGTGTCGTGAGGTGTTCTTAAATGTATCAGTGAGATGTTTTTAATAACATGTTATCAGTGAATGTGTTTTAATTAATGTGTCAGTGAGATGTTTGTTAATAATGTGTCAGCTGAGTGTTTTAATACATGTATCAGCTGAGATGTTTTTAGATCAAGTATCACGTGAGATGGTTTTTTATAGTATCAGTGATGTGTGTAATAATGTGTCAGTGAGATGTTTATTAATAATGTGTCAGTGAGGTGTTTTTAATAATGTATCAGTGAGCACGTTTTTTAATCATGTATTCAGTGAGATGTTTAATAAATGTATCAGTGAGCTGTTTTAATTAATAGGTGGGGTGAGGTGTTTATTAATAATGTGTCAGTTGAGTGTTTTTAATAATGTATCAGTGAGATGTTTTTAATAACTGTATCAGTGAGATGTGTAATAATGTATCAGTGATGTTTCTTTAATATGTGTCAGTGAAGATTGTTTTTAATACATGTGTCATGAGATTGTTTTTAATAATGTGGCAAGGTGAGGTGTTTTTATAATGTATCAGTGAGATGTTTTCCAATAACTGTGTACTATGAGGGTTTTAATAATGTAATCGTGAGGTGTTTTTACCTGTCATCAGTTGAGTGTTTTAATAACTGTATCAGTGAGGTGTTTTTAATAATGTATCAGTGAAGATTGTTTTTATTTATTAATAATCTGTGTCAGTGAGATGTTTTGAATAATGTGTCAGTGAGGTGTTTTTAATAATGTGAGGAGTGAGATGTTTTAATCAATGTATCAGTGATGTGTTTTACATAATGTGTCAGTGAGCGTGTTTTTTAATTAATGCTATAGTGAGATGTTTTTAATAATGTGCAGTGAGGATGTTTTAATAATGTATCAGTGACGATGTTTTTAATTCATGTCAGTGTTGGTGTTTTTAATAATGTGTCAGTGAGTGTTTTTTAATAATGTGTCAGTAGGTTTTTTTAATAATGTATCAGTGAGGTGTTTTTAAATAATGTGTATCAGTGAGGTGATTTTATCAATGTACAGATGGAGTATGTTTTAAATAAATGGTCCAGTAGATGTTGTTTCAATAATGTATCAGTTGATGATAGCTTTTTTATAATGTGAGAGTCGAGATGTTTTTAATAATCTATCGTTGATGTAGTCAGTGAGGTGTTTTTAATATGTGTCAGTGAGGTGTTTTTAATAATGTTGGAGAGTGAGATGGATTATTAATAATGTATCATATGATGTTTAATAATGTGTCAGTGAGGTGTTTTAATAATGTGAGAGTGAGATGTTTTTAATAAGTATCAGTGAGGTGTTTTTTAATAATGTTCAGTTGAATGTTTTAATAATTGTCAGTGAGAGTGTTTTTAATTAACTGTTCAGTACGATGCTTCTTTAATCGATGTAATCAATAGGTGTTTTTAATAACTGCTGTACAGTGAGGTGTTTTTAATAATGTATCAGTGAATATTTAATAATGTGTCAGTGAGATAGTTTCTAAATAATGTGTCAGTGAGGTGGTGTTTAATAATGTATCAGTGAGATGTTTTTACATCTGTATCATGTGTGCTTCTTTAATAATGTGTCAAATGAGGTGTTTTTTAAATAATGTATCAGTGAGATGTTTTTAAATTATGTGTCAGTGAGGTGTTTTTAATAATTTATCAGTGAGTGTTTTTAATTAAATGTAATCAGTGAGGTGTTTTTAATAATGTGTCAGTGCAGGTGTTTTTAATAATGGTCATTCAGTGGATGTTCTTTCAATAATGTATCAGTTGAGCGTGTTTTTAATATGTATCGTGAGTGTGTTTTAATCACTGATGTTTTATCAGACATGAGATGTTTTATCCATAAATTTATAATGGCAGTGAGGTGTTTTTAACTACATGTATCCCAGTGTATTTTTAATTATAATGGAGTGAGATGTTCTTAATAAGCTGTCAGTGCAGGTATGTTATTTAATTTGTTCAGATGAGATGTTTTTTAATCAGTCATCAGTGAGATGTGTTTTTAATAAGCTGTGTCAGTGAGTGTTTTTATTATGAATGTTAATGGTCAGTGAGATTTGTTTTTTAATGTGGCATGACAGTTGAATGTTTTTATAATGTAATCATGATGTGTTTTAATAATGTATGTCAGTGACATGCTTTTTAATAAGTAGTGTGTTTATATGTGGGTGGTGTTTTTAATTAATGTGCATTGAGATTTTTTACATAATGTTCAGTGAGATGTTTTTAATTAATGTAGTCCGTGGAGTGTTTTAAATAATTAGAGTGGAGATGTGTTTAATAATGTGGATCCAGTGAATGTTTTAATAATGCTTGTCAGTGAGGTGTTTTAATAATGTATCAGTGAGATGTTTTTAATAATGTGTCAAGCTGAGGTGTTTTTAATAATGTTAGATGTGAGCATGTTTTAATAATGTATTCAGTGATGTGTTTTAATAATGTGCGAGTGAGGTTTTTAATTATGTATCAGTTGAGATGTTTTTAATAATGTCGTCGTGAGGTGTTTTAATAATGTGAAGTGAGCATGTTTTTAATAAATGTTTTCAGTGAATTGTTTTAATCAGTCATCAGTGAGCATGTTTTTTTAAATGTGTCAGTGAGGTGTTTTTAATAATGTGAGAGTGAGATGTTTTTAATAAATGTATCAGGATGTGTTTTAATAATGTATTCAGTGAGCTGTTTTTAATAATTGTATCAGTGGACGGTGTTTTTTAATTAATGTGTCAGCTGAGGATGTTTTTAATATGTATCACGTGAGGCTGTTTTTAATATATCAAGTGAGGTGTTTTAATCATGTATCAGTGAGAAAGATGTTTTTATAATGCTTGTCAGTGAGGTGTCTTTTAATAATCGTCGGAGAGTGAGATGTTTTTTAATAAATGTATCAATGATGTGTATCTTAATTAATGGTCCACTGAGTGTTTTTATAGATGTGATCAGTTGAGGTGTTTTAAAATGTGCAGTGACGGTGTTTTTAATAATGTCATCAGTGGAGCTGTTTTACTCATGTATCGTTGTGGTGTTTTAATAATGTATCAGTGAGATGTTTAATATGTACTCAGTGAAGGTTTTTTAATATGTATCACACAAATCCAGCTGCGTATATGGTTGTTTTTAATCATGATACCCTATCCAGTAGGAAGCACTATGTTATACATCGTTATGTCTTTCAATTACAATTGTTTGCTCATAGTGATGGCTGTTTTAATAATGTGTCAGTGAGGTGTTTTTTATAATGTTCAGTGAGATGTTTTTAATAATGTATCAGCTAGAAGAATCTCTCTC
>CM068964.1:104223906-104239718 GCA_035128595.1 Eptatretus atami | reverse complement strand
ACAATACAATACAAAGTTTGAATTGTAACAACACAAAGTTTGAATTGTAACAACACAATACAAAGTTTGAATTGTAACAACACAACACAATGTTTGAATTGTAACAACACAATACAAAGTTTGAATTGTAACAACACAACACAATGTTTGAATTGTAACAATACAATACAAAATCTGAATTGTAACAATGCAATACAAAGTTTGAATTGTAACAATACAATACAAAGTTTGAATTGTTACAATACAATACAAAGTTTGAATTGTTACAATACAATACAAAGTTTGAATTGTAACAATACAATACAAAGTTTGAATTGTAACAATACAATACAAAGTTTGAATTGTAACAATACAATACAAAGTTTGAATTGTAACAATACAATACAGAATTTGAATTGTAACAATACAATACAAAGTTTGAATTGTAACAATACAATACAAAATTTGAACTGTAACAACACAATACAAAGCTTGAATTGTAACAACACAATACAAAGTTTGAATTGTAACAATACAATGTGAAGTTTGAATTGTAGCAATACAATACAAAGTTTGAATTATAACAATACAATACAAAGTTTGAATTGTAACAATACAATACAAAGTTTGAATTGCAACAATGCAATACAACGTTTGAATTTGTAACAATACAATACAAAGTTTGAATTGTAACAATACAATACAAAGTTTGAATTGCAACAATGCAATACAACGTTTGAATTTGTAACAATACAATACAAAGTTTGAATTGTAACAATAAAATACAAAGTTTGAATTGTAACAATGCAATATGAAGTTTTAATTGTAACAATATAAAGTTTGAAATGAAACAATATAAATTTTAATTGTAACAATAGAAAGTTTCAATAAACTTTGCTTTCTGCTCAATCTTAAAAAAGTTAAAATGCAAACACTTTCAAATAACAATAATGGATATTTCCTTCATTTAAAGTGTACATTGCAAAATGGATATTCTACTTTGAATCCATTAATATTTAGGAAGTGATCTCCAGCTCACAGTAAACTTGAATAATAATAATAATAACAACAATAGTTGTACAACAATTACACCTAAAAAAATATTTTATCGCCATAAAGGTTTCCTGAATTCCGATAAAATGAACGATACTCAAACGTGCTTAATGAAACAAACAAATGAAGATAAAAAAAACTTTCAGTTTGATGTTTCAAATCTTTTTTTGGGATAATTTGTTTGTGGAAGACAGCTCTTCCATGCTTCTTTATTCTTCTCTGACAACTCTTCCACACAATCCTTTGTCTTTACTGATCACAACCTGAAAGTACACCAAGATTTGGTTGTTAAAGCGTTATATTAAACAAGTGATGTGTGTGTGTGTGTGCGTGTGTGCGTGCGTGCGTTATTTTCAATGAAATAATTCCAGCAAATGTGAATGAAATGGACTGAGTTAGGAGAACAAAAGCAGTTTAGGTTTTTGGATTATTATAACAAATTACGAGTTGTTTAAAACATCCTTCAATCACCACATAACATCAACAACAGCTGAACATGTGAAGAACACCACAACAAACACAGACACCTGTTCTGTTCACGTCTCACTAATATTGCACAGCTTTTGCAATTGTTTGAGAAATTGATGTGAAAAGTCATGTAATAGGATATGCACGCTCTTCTGTGAGCTTAGAATATGTTTGAAAAACATGAAGGAATTAAACCGAAGCAACATAAGCTTTTTACAATTCATATCGGCATGTGATACTCGTCACTCATAGCAGTTCACTAATATTCCCTGCTCTGGTTTCATTTCATTTCATATGCAGCTTTTTGCTTCTGGTTGCATCATTGCTGGGAGCACGGCCATGCTGCTGATGCAGTGCCCCCCTGTGAGTTAGAGCAGGAATTTGTCTTTTGTTCAGGGTGCCGGCGATAACCCACCAACTCTGCGCAAAGGACTCTGTGGAATCTTTAACATCCACAAACTGATGCTAACAGATGGGTTTCATGTCCATACAAGGGACGTTACATATATTGATGAATCACACTGCCTGTGAAACACCTGGATAGCAGTTTATAGCTGGGTCAAGATTTGAACCCAGGCAAGACAGCTGAGAGGTGAGTGTGTGTACCTCTCGAGTCTAGACAACCCTGCCAGCTCCCTTTGCTTGTGTGCAGGAGATTGTTCTTAATGATACCACTATGGGGTTTACCCTTCCACACCCTATTTGTAAGAAAAAAATGAAATACAGCACACTTATTAATAAACCTCAGGCTATTTTGAGTTTTAAAAATCTCCAAATATATGCCTTTGGCATTCTCGAATGTTCTTTCTTAAACCATGTGCAATTTTATCCTCAAGATGAAGAGCTTTCTTCCTCACAGATCTCCGTAAACCACCGCAAGATAAAGCTTGCTGTTCGGCCGAATTCGTGTTCTGCATGATAGTCACAGTGGAATCAAGACAAAGGTCATCCTTCGCTTCCTCAGCAAATGTTCCATGATTTGTTGGAATATTGCTGAAACAGTCTCGCAAATCAGGAAGATCTTCCTTGTGGGTCTGATTTTGAAGTGCATGCTTCTGTGGTGATTCTGAAGTCATTCCACAAATGTTTTCTTCTCCAATGCTGTAAGCTGATAATGTCATGAAAGGAAAATGATCAGTTAGTTTGCAAGTCATACTCAAGTGGAAACATTCATAAAACAAGGTGTACCTCGTTTTTGTAGACAGACTATAATAATTAAAGTAAAAGCTTTACGGTTTACACCATGTATTAGCGACTAAAAGAGCTATTTATATTCTTTATACTTTAAAAAAAACTCCAAAGCAAAAGAAGAGAGAAAAAAAGTAAAAGTAGGCCATGACGTTTTGGGCAGCATGCTCCGGCCATCGACATGAGGAGGTAACTGGAACGAATGGATGCAGAGTTTATGAGAGCTCCACACCCACCATTGGCTGGTCGTTGGATGTTTCTGATTGGCCGGTGTGATTTTGCTCATCATGGTTCATTATCCCCAGTGTATTGATAACTGTGATTGTAGGTGTCAGCTTGTTAATGAGGGAAAGCCAGATATCACTAATGGGTAGCCTGTTTTCTTGGGAGACCGTGTGATGTAAATGTATCTCCATAGCTTCTCTGATTCTCCTTGCGTGCCAGTGACTGATGGATGTGAGAAGTTTGCTGTCTCACCATAGTATGTGACGATTATTATTCTGTGCATGATGAACTATAACTGATTTTTCGGTTCACCTCGTCTATTATGTGCTTGATGTTCTTTCAGTCTGGTGGTGAAAGTCCTTCCACTAATAACCAATGTAAACTTTACTGCATTCACAAGGGATGTGGTAAATGCCTGGATGGTGGTTAGGAGGTCTTCTGTCCTTATGTGTGGAAAGAATAGATTCAAGCTTGTGTGTTGAGCAATGGCGTACTGCTTTTTGGCAGCGTTGAATGTGGTGCGATGTACCTTCAAAGAAAGGAACACCTTCCTACACTCAAACATGGAGGAGGTTCAGTGATGTTTTGGGGTTGCTGTGCTGCCTCTGACACTGGATGCCTTGAATGTGTGCATGGCATCATGAAATCAGGAGATTACCAAGGAGGCATTTTGGAGCGCAATGTTCAACCCAGTGTCAGAAAGCTCGGTCTCCATCGAAGGTCATGGATCTTGCAGCAGGACAATGACGCCAAACACACTACAAAAAGCACCCAGGAATGGTTCAAGACAAAACACTGGACTGTTCTGAAGCGGCCAGCAATGAGTTCAGATCTAAATTCCATTGAACACCTGTGGGGAGATCTGAAAACAGCAGTTGGGAGAAGGTACCCTTCAAATCTGGGAGAACTGGAGCAGTTTGTACAAGAAGAGTGGGACAAACTGCTAGTAGAGAGGAGTAGGAAGCTCATTCATGGCTATAGGAAGTGCTTGACTGGAGTTATTTTGGCCAAAGGCCGTGTGTGATAACAAATATTAAGTCTAGGGTGTCAATAATTTTATCAATGCCATTTCTTTATATTTCCTGATTTTAAAGGATTTATTAACTTCTGAATCAAAAACAAACGTTCTGTAATATTAACAGTGAAATGTAGAATTGTGGAGACCAAATACTTTTGTCAATTTCAACTTATTTTTAGAGAAAATTGTGTCATTTGAAAAATGTGCAAGGGTGCCAATATTTTTGGCCTCGACTGTATCTGTCAAAGTTCATCCCTCGGTTCAGTGACGAGTTAGCTCCACTCCGAGAGCTGCTGAAATGAGACGTTGAATATCAATGGCAACCGGCTCAAGCCAGAGCATTTGAGAGACTGAAGGAACTTTACTGTTATCTGCCTGTTCTTGCATACCTTGATGTGAACAAACCAGTCGAGATTCACTGTGATGCTGGCCGAAGTGGATTTGGTGCAGTTCTCTTATAACAGGACAACAGACCCATCACATACAGTTCCAGGACCCTTACAGAGACACAGTATGCACAAATAGAGAAGGAGATGCTATCCGTAGTTCATGCCTGCAAGAAGTTTCATTGTTATGTATTTGGGAAACCAGTCACTGTACTGTTTACAATGACCATAATCCTCTCTGGAAATTCTCCAAGAAGCCGTTGCTGTCCTCTCCGATGAGACTACATTGCATGCTACTATGATTACAATGATGTGACCTCAACATTCAGTGCAGAAGAGGGGAGGATATGCAGCTTCCAGACACCCTTTCTAGAGCCTGCCTGCCAGATACTCATTCGGAACTGGACAACTTGGAGCATATTTCAATGCTGGACTTTCTATCTGTCTCTAACGAGAGGTATGTGGATATTCAAAAAGCTATGATCTCTGCTTTGTTTTCTCTTACTGCATTGGTTTGCGTCCCGTACTATTTGCTCATGTAACAATAACTTGTTCACTGCTCTTTTCCATCTTGAAGGGGAACAAGTGATGTATGTTTGAAGTGCCTTCGATTCAGAAACAACTTCAGTGTTGTTGTTGTTGTTGGCTATCTAAACGGAACTAGAAAAATAAAAAGGAGCTTCCAGCACAATCCAGATGGCCTACAAGCTGGAGTCTTGCTTATATTACATAAGCAGGTACATGTGAGGCTCCTCAAGGCTGGCACATCATGAGTAACACTCTTCCCATTCCTTTAGAAAGTGTCAAATCAGATTTATATGTTGTACAGTTGTTTATTCCCAATCTGACAAGTCCAATGTTTTTAGCTCAAACAAATACTAGCATGTGGGACAGCTGGCTTAAAATATGGCAGCAGAACAGTTATTGCACATATAGAGTAATAGTAATCATATGAAGTTTGTAAAAGCAGTGAAAGACTCCCTTACCTTGAAAATGGATGAGACGTTGTCCATTATCTGTGCAGACTTGTTCTGGGTTGACCATTTGTACGGAGACACCACCTGTGTGGTTATGAGAGTCTTTATGTGCGGTGTGCAGGTGAGGCTGTTGTCGCTGAAGTTTGCTTGAAGCCTTCTCCACCAGCTGTAGTTCTTTGTCAATTTCCCGAAGGAGATGTTCTCTCTCCATGGCCAGACTCTGCCCAACACCCGAGCAACATATAAACTCAAGTCAGACAAAAAGTTTTAGTTTCATAAGCCACGTGATGCAGGACGAGGTGTGCATGTGTTCCCTCCCTGCACGTTAAGCTGCACACTGGGAGGGTGGCTCAAAGGCACTGCACTCACTTTTGAACTATCTCGCCTGGGTTTGACTCCTGACCTGACCATAAACTGCCATCCTGGTGCTTCACACGTAAGCGCCGTTCCATCGACGATTTCACCGTCCTTCGGATGGACGTTAAGCCGGCTGTCCCGTGTTCCAGCAGTCATGCTTAGATATTGTACATCAGGGACATAATTACCTCCTCATGTTAGGTTACTGCTGCATCTACAGAGTGCACATTATACATTCATGACACAACAACCAGAAGAGGTGACAAAAGTTATATGAAGGAGAAACGACATTTCATGTGAAACATTATCTCAATGAGGACGAGGACAGCAAACAGAAAAAGGGAAATGCAAGGTGAAGAGCTGTATGTGATACAGGTATTATATCGTTAATATGTAACAAATAATAATTTAATTAATAAAAGTGAACAGGAACCCATGAAATGGTTGAGGGAAGGAAATGGTAGTGTGTTTATCTGTATGCATGTATTGTGGTGTGGTATATATATATATATATATCAATAGATAGTTAGATGCATAGATAGATAGATATGCATGCCTGGTGTTGACTTAATGGTCAGGGTGGTGGGCTTTGGATCCTGAGTTCAAATCCCGCTCAGCTCTTGAATTAATACCAGGTGGGGTTAACTTGGCCTGTCATCCTTCCGAGGTCAGCAAAATGAGTGCCAGCTTGCTGGTATACTGTGTCGGAGTGGCGACCCGTCCAGGATTGTGCCCAATAGCCAAGGAGACTGCTGAGGCAGCACCAACGCTCTGCACAGAGTATGGTCTCAATTTGTTGTCTGATTAATTGGACAGGTGCGTGATTTTTGATTTACTGTAAGTGGTACTTCTTGGAAATTTACATCCCGCATTTCCCATTTCAAAATTTGCAATGAAGTAAGCGGGGTATTTTTAACACTGACTTGGCCTTTCTGACCATCTTTCCCCAGGACGGAAGTGCTAAGTTAGCTGGAAAAATAAATAAATAAATAAAAATGGCAGCTGCTTTGGAACTGCTTGCGAATGGAACTGTGGATCGTTTCGCAGATATGAATGTTAAAATGATTTCAAATGATAACTGTGCAAAATCGAATTGCTTTGGATTTAGTACTTGCTCCAAAGGGGGGAGTCTGTCCTCTTTTTGGGTTTGAATGTCGTACTTGTATCTCAGACAAATCAGAACACATTGCAAGTTTGAGAAGAAAAAAGGGAAAAATTAATGAAGATGAAAAAACTAACTTTCATAATTATTATACAGATGATGGAATATTTTGTTTTTGAATAAAAGGGATCTTTGGAGGTTGGTGGACAAAATTGTGGATTTTGTTGGAAATGTTATTTGTTATCATAGTACTTTTCAATTGTGCTACTACAACATTGCCCTCACTAAAGGCACCTTCACTGATTGTCTCATGCTTTGAGAGGAAAATTACCCCCTCTTTAATGGTACAAACTGAAGAGGCCTTTCTAGAATTGTGCAAATTGGAACCCTAATAAATACTGCTGCCCTTTCTACATACAAATAGCAAATGAGATTATTGTTTTTGAGTATACATACAAGTGAGATTTCTTTAGATTTTAGCATGTCATTTAGGTGTGAAAAAAGAAGGGTAAAATTTTGATACAACATGTAATGTACATAAGATGCTTCTATAACAACCTTTGTCAGTCATTGAAATACATGGGCCCACTACGTTAAATTGATTAATTGAATTATAATCAGTGTTCAACCTTGATTTTGTTTGTTTCGGAGTGTTGACTGTAGTTGAACTATGCAGTATACGATTTCGACGAATGAAGCTTTGGAAGAACTTCCACCAAAAGATTGGATGATGGAGAGAATCCACATTTGGGTGATTGGGCAATCAACACATGATCATGACATGACCCCATTCCTGAGGAGATAAGATGAGCATGTTAAAGGAAAAAAGAAGAGAAAAAAAAACCCACTGAAGATAAGGTTTGACAAGTCAAACCCCAGAAAGGCAAAGACTTAACGTCGCCGTTGCATGATGCCTGCCTGGGAGAACGACCAAGACCACACTTGCGAATTGCTGCTCTGCGGATACATCGTGAACTTGCCGTGCTCGCACAATGCACAATGAAGGCCCTGGTGGTCCATATGGCGAGGCATCTGCACCGTGTGCCCAATGGTGCGGGGTGGGGGGGGAGCTCATGGGGCCATCGTGGCTGATTGCACGAACTGCTGCTATGGGGCCCTGAATTCTGCTGTGGCTGGATCTCTGGGTCACATCTCGAGTCCTCTTCATCTCCTTCAACCCAGTGTCATCCGCAACCCATTGTCAGGCCTAAGCTCATACCTGCCAGCATCTACCTTCTCTGCAGCTCAAGGAGCACCTAGACCGTGTTTCCCGTTTTGGGTGCTGCTCTATCTCCACCCTGACCCGCTTATCTTCTGGTCTCGGGTAGCACGCCTTTACAACTTGTGACAGCTGCTGACGAACAGGCTGTAAACGAGGCAGAAACACACTCATTAACCCGACTGGGGCACTATCAAGATGGCTGTTCAGCATTCTTCTCCTCTGAGCACTCGCTGCCATTATTGTGGGTGAACTTGTGTGAGGGATATATTTTCTCCTCTCGGAATGGGGATGATAAGTTTGGGGAGGAAAGGCAGAGAGAGGGTGGAGGGATACATGAGGTTATTTCTTTGAACATGCATTCTCATAACACCCAACCTATTTCCATGCAGCGAGCAAGACCTTTGCAATCAAAAAAAATATATATATATATATATATAATTATTTGATTTTCCTTCGACAGCAACACATTTGCTCCAGTTTATATTTAATTTCTGCTAGACAATGAGGCACCAGCAAGGCGTTCTTCTCTTCAGCAGCTGGGTATGTGCAATATAATTATTCAAATTTGTCCTGATAGGACAAAAGGGGGGAATGTGGATGAAAAAATAATTATATTCATTTATTCTCAATTATATTCACTTGTGGTGTATTCACTTGTTGTTGTAGGTACTTTTTTAAAAATTGAACACAGTATAAAATAAGGTTTTACTTTTGTACTGGAGTCGAATTGATTGTCACTAAAATTTCCCTTTCGCTGAGTCTTTTGACCTCCATAGTGATATCAATGAATATACAAGTAAAGTAGAATTGTATCTTATTAATTATGTGCTTTTGTCTCACTGAAATACATAATGTATAACTTCGGCTAGTATCTCAAATGTGAAAATGGAATTGCTCAGCTGCTGAAGAGAAGAACGCCTTGCTGGCACCTCATTGTCTAGCAGAAATTAAATATAAACTGGAGCAAATGTCTTGCTGTCGAAGGAAAATGAAATAAATATATATATATATATATATATATTGATGGCAAAGGTCTTGCTCGCTGCATGGAAACAGGCTGGGTGTTTTGAGAATGCATGTTCAAAGAAATGACCTCATGTATCCCTCCACCCTCTCCCTGCCTTTCCTCCCCAAACTTATCATCCTTTCTACAAGGCTGACCTGGTTGTTGACACTGCAAACTTTTGCCATGAGTGTGTTATTCTTTCCCTCCCACCCAAAGTGGTCATGTGTTGCAGTTCTGAGTTATTTTGCCTTCTGCCTATCAGCCCTTCTGAGAGTTGAATTGCCAAATGTTTCACTCTCTCATGTTTTGACTGTCAAAATAGTATAAAGAGCATTGCTGTGTGCATTTTGAGGAGAAATCGGATCAAGTTTGATATTGCTTGTCTTGTATTTCCTTCTTTCACATGCGCATGCTTGTTGTTGTTGTTTGGTGTTAATAAATGGTCTCAGACTCTGACAGAGAAGAACTGAATTTCTTTCACCTCTACATTACACAACAGTTGGGTTTACCAACACCCACAATAATGGCTGTGTTGGTGTGGTCAACCTTACACAACAGTCGGGTTTACCCACAACCAACACCCAAAATAATGGCTGTGTCTTGGTGTGGTCAACCTTACACAACAGTTGGGTTTACCAGCAACCAATCCCCAAAATAATGGCTGTCTCTTGGTGTGGTCAACCTTACACTACAGTTGGGTTTACCCACAACCAACACCCAAAATAATGGCTGTCTTGGTGTGGTCTTCCAAACACAACAGTTGGGTTTACCCACAACCAACACCCACAATAATGGCTGTGTGTTGGTGTGGTCAACCTTAAACAACAGTTGGGTTTACCCACAACCAACACCCCAAATAATGGCTGTGTCTTGGTGTGGTCAACCTTACACAAGTCGGGTTTACCAGCAACCAATCCCCAAAATAATGGCTGTGTCTTGGTGTGGTCTACATTACACAACAGTCAGATTTACCCACAACCAATGTGACATTTCATCTCAGCCACGATGATATGATATAGTTCATTGAAATGTTTTTTGGAATACTTCAGGATACAAACAATGTTTTAAGAATAAGACGAATGAAGTTTACTACTTTAATATCACAGACCTTTGACAAGAATTGTACAAATGAAGCTACATATTTTATTGAATAACATTGTAGTAAAAAGGAAAATTACGTGTAGCATGGGGTTGTTGGGTTTGGTGAAGAGAAGAAACAAAAACAAAAGTGACCGTGTGTTCAATGATACCTGTGATGGATCAATTTTTTTTATCTCCGAATTGGAATGGCATTAAAAGAAAAAAAATTAGTTCTATTTTTTTTCAGGTGAATGAAACAGTAATGGCATGGACTCACCATTGCAGGATGTGTTGTAGCTGTAGCTGTTGGGAGCATCGTGCTGGAAGCTCTGAGTTGATGCTGTGCCTGAGAGTTCATTCTCCCATCAAAACGAGGAAGGTAATTAACAGCATTCCCTTGCAGCGACAGGGCCAGAAAGTACTGCTCGGGTGTAATCTGGCTTTGAATACTTTGTGGACCAAAAGACAACTGTGGTTCACAAACCCTGTGGCCAGGGAAAATAAACCCTTCCACATTCTGTGGTGGTGTAGCCGTTTGCAGAATAGTATCTGTTGGAGGTCGTGGTGCGGATTTCACGGATGCAAAGTCTTTAGTTTCCCGTGTTTTTGTCTGAACAAAACAGTCTGTTACTATCTGCGTAGGTGTTCCGATGTTCGCCGCACGTACCTCATATTGAATTGGTATTTTGCTTCTCTCTAGATAACCCAGTTTTGGTTTTGTTGTTGTCCCGTCACCATACTCATACTTGTCCTCGTTATCTTCATCATCCGTCTGCACACTGCAGTCTACTTTCCTGTGCGCCAATCTTCGTCTACTCCCATGGGACTGTGTCTTTTCCTCGTCGTCTGTTTGCACGCCACTGTTTGCTCGTAGTCGTCTCCTCGGCAAAGTCACATATTCATCATCCTGGCTTGCCTCATCGTCCTCCTCAGTGGAGGTTCTTGCAGTTATGGCAAAGCTCTTTCTTCTCATTGCTCTTCTTCCTTTGGACTCCTTCGCACTCAACTCGACCATCGGGCTTGCTATCGGTTGATGTGTTACCTGTTGGGTCACATCGACCGCAATTTGACTAACAGGTTTGTGAACTGGGCAGGACGGGTGTGGATAAAGTCCTACCTTTTCGTCGGTTCGTGGATGAGTGTATCCAGTCGAAGAATGAATGTAATCACAAGATTCTCGAAGTAGAGGAATCTTTTTCATATTTTGTTCTTCGATCTGCTGTTGTAGCTGCTGCTGTAGCTGCTGCATGTTCACAAGCTGCTTACGCTGCTGTGCGACCAGCTCCAGCTGCTGGGCCAGTTCGGCCTGTCTTACCTCCTGCTGCTGCTGCCAGATTTGTTGCTTCATGCCCCAAAGATGTTGCAGCTCTGACTGCACCACTTGCTTCTCCTGTTCCAGTTGCCGTTGCATTTCTCTACGTTCACGGTCAAGCTCCTCCTGAACACGTCTGTATTCCAAAACGATCTGCTGCTGATGCTGCTTGTACACATCGTTTTGTGTCCCAAATGAATTACTACTGGCTCTTGCTTTCGCCATTTCTTCACTTTGTTTTGTCAAATCCTTTGGAGCATTGGAGTCCGCCTCTTTTTTCGCATCACTAAGTTTATCCTGTTTTGATCCATTATTCTCATAGGCATTACTTTGTACCAATTCATTCCTCACATGTAAATTCCCATAGCTTGCAACATCGACTCTGTTTTGAGCATTTGCTGCATTACTAGGTGGCAAAGAAGATGACAATGCAGTGAGGGGATGAATCGGTACATTCATAGTCTTATCTCTTCCTGAAACATCAGGCCTCTGATTCTGCGACATCAATGGCCAAGGAGAGAAAGAGGCATTCCTCTGAAGCATGGAATTGATAATATTGAGTTGTTGCTGCAAAAGCTGTGTTTTAGTGGGAATACCCAGACCAGTCTCCCCATTAATGCTTGTAATACCTGAAAACGCATGCTGCATCGGAATAGCACAAGGGAGGTTTTCAGGTTTTGTGCTTTGAATGCAATGAGTCAATGCAGGTTTTCCATACACAAATGGACTGCCTTGGTATTGCTGAAGAGGTGATATAAAACCTTGCACGGTGCCTTCTCTGCCAAACTGCAAAGGTGCGGCACCTCTCGAAAAAGGGACGGCACCAAGAGAAGAGCTGAAAATGCTCTGTGGTCCAATGGATCTCATGAGACCCAGCGAAGGTTGATGGGGAAGGTTCTGGGACCTCGGATATGATGACATGGTGAAAGTATTAGCAGAAGTGTTTGGAATAGAAAATCGAATGCAATCCTGATTCGGTGACTGTCTAAATCCAGGCACGAGTAGAGAAATGGGTTGCGTTGTAATAGGAATGCTCGACAGCACACAAGTTGTGGTGGTACAGATGATATTTGCACTGGTTGAAATTCTTGACTCTGGGAATGGGCATGGTTGATTCAGCATGCTTTTGTCTTTCAATAAGCAAGTATCGATTTCAGAGAAAGAAGAAGAAGGTAGTTGTTGGACATTCCCTTTGAAAGATTTGCTGCTGCCTTGCTGAGCTACATTTGGAGGTAACAAAGTGGTTACTTGTGTCTGCATTTGACTTGCTTGTTCATGCTCGCGTTGATGGTTGTAGGCCACCCACTGTTGCTGCAATTCTTTGAGTTCGGCACACAGTTTGTTAATCTCTTGGATTGTATCCGCCGTTGAATGCCAGTACTTATCATCATTGACAGGACTGTGAAAGCACTGACACTCACGATCTGTTTTTGCTATGGAAAGGTCAGAATTATATCGCCTGATTGGTTTTTGGCATAACGCTGCACGTTTTTCAATCATGTAATCACACGTGTATCTTGCTTTGTTCCTCCTATTGCCGTGTTGACACTCTTGCCTGTGGTAACTATCTACAAGATTAGTATCAGAATATGAGGGCCTCAAAGAAGAAAAACCTACCACATCCATGTCAACCTGAACTTCTTTATTTTCTTTATTCGATGGTTGTTCTGACATCTGGATTGTAGGAAAAGCCTGCTCAGTAACCTTTGGTCTCATGAAAGGGAGTTTATATACCACATCACAGCAGACCACTGTCCTTTCATCTTCCAATTTCAATCCACAGTTTGGATCATATGTTCGAAGTTGGTCATTGTTGCTCGAGGTAACAGTCTCATCATTGGGAACAATGGCTGTTTTAGTTAACCTGCTTGAACCTTGCGTATACTTTCCGTTTGATTGTACATCGGTTTGACATCCAAAGTGTTGAAGTGACCTTGACATAGTCTCTGCCACATGGGAATGCTTTTCAGAAGTAGTTTGTGCTTCCTTCACCACACTAGCAGATCGAGGTTGAGGTGACATCCGTTGAGAAAATTCCTGGGTTTGTGAAGTCCTACCTTTCCCTGACGTGACAATGGCCTGAGCATCCGAAGAAATATATTGTTCTTTTGAATCGAAACTATTTGTACTTGTGCCTTCGCCGAGTCTTTTAGTTTGGTACGTTTGAAATTTTGGTTCGACAGATGCAGGGCGATGAGAACTTGTTCCTACAGAAGATAAACCAGTCTGTTCTTCAGTCCGCACATTTGACATCGCAAAGCTCTCTTCAGAGCTATTTGATAACCAATGACGAGGCGAATGATTCTCTTGAGATGCTTGAAATTCTTGTTCAGTTCCTTTTACTGCATTTCTGTTGGTAAATGATGTGTCGTCATTTTTGTTTTGGAGAACAGTAAACTGTTCATTAGCTTGAGAATACCCATTATACTTTTGCGAATTTTTGGAAGCACTTTGTCTTTCATGATCCATGTCTTCTTTTACATTTTTCAGTGGCGGAGCGTCATTTATTCCATTGATAGCAGAATAAGATTGTTCTTTTGAGGAGGAACTCTGCAAAAGCTGTGCTTTTTGCATCATTTCTTCATATACCTCTTCAGCACTTTTCAGTTTTTTCCCTGAGGATTTTCGTGATTGTCTTTGGGAATATTCACCATTCTTTTTAACAGGCTTTCCACCACTCGGGTGTGTTGTCAGAAGATGGAACTCCTGTTGCAGTTTAAGGAGTTTTTCAGCGTACGACTCAAATACTTCTGGCTCAGACTCTGCGCTTGGTGAATATTCAGAGCAGGAAGAACGTTGTAGTTCTTCCATCTCAGCTGCTTGTCGGAGTTCTTCTGTGGGAGAAGCATCTTCAATTGGAGATAAGTTGCTTGGTGATGCCCGGGATCGCTGTCTCCTTCGCTGTCCTCTCATCTCCTCCTTTTCTCGCCTGGATTTTCTACCCAGTGCTTTCCTTAGTTGTTGTTCCTGCTCGAGAAGCCTTTCCTGTTCCTTTAACAATTCCTCCTCCCGCAGCTCTTCGTCTTCTGAGGAATCCTCAATCGTTGGCAACTGTGGCCCGTGGGCATGATATTTGGGTTTTTTTTGCTTTTTACTATCTTCTGTTTCCAGGCTGCTTGGGCTTCCGTCACTGTCCTCATCCACCGATGATAATGATGCAGAGCTACAACCTTCTGATGTGGCATATGAATCTGCAGAAAGACCAAATAAGTCTTTACCTTGAGGTCTCTCTTTGGCTGAGTTTGTTAAGCTCTCCATCTCTAATTCGGGTTCTTTATCAAAGGTCCCATGTTTGTTTCTTGTAGTTGAGGACACGAACACATCAAGTTGCTCCAAAGGGTGTACCTGCTCTAAATAATGCTGCAACTCATCATGGTTCATATTCATCTCACATTTACTATTATTTCCCTCATCAAACAAGTACCCTTTTTTCTTGCTTTCAGGAACGATTATCGCTGACACTTTGGTACTGTCCTCGTTTAAATTGTTTGCCTGGATACAAATGAAGTCGTTTTTCTCTGAAAGGGAGCAATCCTCATCAACAGTCCTTTTTTTCATGTGTTCATGCATGTGATCATCTTCACATGTGTTGCCTCCACTTTCACAAGCACGACTTTCTTGCCCTTCAGGTTTTGGTGGCAGTGGAGAAGGAGTGCTTTCGCTGCTGTCTTCCACCATGTCATGCCTCTCAATGCGTGCAAGCTCCTCGTCCAGTGAATCAAGGCTTTCTGGCCAAGAAACTTCAACCTCCTTATCATCTATGCTGTTGTCCTCATGCAGGTGGACTGTATCAGAGGAGATTGACAGAGAAACGGGACGTGACTGCTCCATGTTGTCAAAAATCACTGCAAAATCATTATAATAATTTTGTGTCATCTTCATTTCAGTACCTGAATGTGTAGTGATCTTCTTACGTGTCTGTGAGTGGTGCTTTCTTTCTGGTGTTTGAAGAAATGCTTTGCTTGTCTTTTCCAAAGGAGTGTTGTCCACAGTGTAGGATGACTGAATCTGAGTTAACTTGCTGTTGTATTGATTCTTTTGGAGAGATTCTTTTTGATGTATGGCATTGTTGATTCCCTGTGAAATAAATAAACAATTACAACATAATATTTTTCATTAATTCCAACAGAAAACACAAATGATGGAACATTGTTTTTGTATCCAGAGTCGAGGCTCGTGGAGGAGCTAGAACACAGAATGAACCATGACATAATAGAACAAAAGGAACAGTTGAAAGAGGGTGCAGGAGGGGAGGGGGGCATGGACTATGGGGTAGAGGGACAAAATGAAAGGAGATGTGGAGGAATAATTGAAGAATGAGATGGCAAGAGGAGACGGACATAGGGGGTGAACAAGTGGGATAGGCATAAAATCTCAATTCAATCATATTAGTGGAAGGGAAAACTGGGGAAGAGGCAGAAATGGAACAAAAAAAATTG
>CM068964.1:104198717-104219095 GCA_035128595.1 Eptatretus atami | reverse complement strand
TGAGAAGCCGATTGATTTTGAGGTCAAAGGTCATCTTGAGGTCAAATTGCTAAAATCGTCAATTTACATCCTATTAACTTGAAAATTATACAGCAATTGCATAGTCCATCACTGAATTGGGAAAACTTCTATTTTTGAGGTCAAAAGGTCAAAGGTCAAACTTCTAAAATCAATTTCAATCTGAAAAAATAATCAATTTTCATCCGATACCTGAGCTTTGATTAAGATTGTCAATTTTAATCATAATGAAATGGACAATTTGATGTATCCATGGCAACCTTTGGAGAGGGGGGGGGTGGATTTTGCAAGTATCGTGCTCTGCACGACGTCTTTTTCTTGTTTGTTTGTTTGTCTGTCTGTTTGTGTGCAGGATATCTCGAAAAGTTGCGGACGGATCCACATGAAATTTGGTAGGCAGGTTGGGTGTGTGACAAGGCCCAACCAGTTAGATTTTGGTGAAGATCCGGATCCAGATCCGACAATATGTTTTTTAAGTGATTCTTCACCAATGAGAAATGGGGGTGAACTTGATATACATCATGATATCTCAAAAAGTTGCAGACGGATCCAGATGAAATTTGGTAGGCAGGTTGGGTGTGTAACAAGGACAAATTCATTCGATTTTGGTGAAGATCTGAATCCAGATCTGGATACGAGGTTTTTGGTTCACGAGTCAGTAAGTGACACTATATTCGTTATTGGTGTGTGTCTGTCTGTCTGTCTGTCTGTCCCGAGCATAGCTCCATGGTTTTGATCCAATCCTGATAAAATTTTGGTGGGAGGTTTATATCATGATCTAGTTGTGTTTTCCTGAGAACGGGCATGGTGCGCCCTTATGGGCAGAGCCACGCCAAAAAGCATGTGTTTTTAGGGGGTAGCCGTTTCAATTTGCATCTTCTCCGAGGGGGTTTGTCGAATCTGGCAGGGGTTTCGGTATTTTGTAGCCATGGCACCTGCATACCCCCGGAGCTCGATTTTTCATTTTCGTCCAAGGTCAAGGTCACAAGGTCACGAACTTAGAAAATTGCGAATTTTGACATAAAAATCCATCTTCTCCGAGGGGGTTTGTCGAATCTGGCAGGGGTTTCGGTATTTGGTTAGCCCAAAGGCACCTGCATAGCCCACAGAGCTCGATTTTTCATTTTCGTCCCAAGGTCAAGGTACAAGGTCACGAATTAGAAAATTGCGAATTTTGACATAAAATCCATCTTCTCCGAGGGGGTTTGTCGAATCTGGCAGGAGTTTCGGTATTTGTTAGCCCAATGGCACCTGCATAGCCTCCGGAGCTCGATTTTTCATTTTCGTCCCAAGGTCAAGGTCACAAGGTCACGACTTAGAAAATTGCGATTTTGACATAAAAATCCATCTTCTCCGAGGGGTTTGTCGAATCTGACAGAGGTTTCGGTATTTGGTTAGCCCAATGGCACTGCATAGCCTCACGGAGCTCGATTTTTCATTTTCGTCCAAGTCAAGGTCACAAGGTCACGAACTTGAAAAATTGCGAATTTTGACATAAAAATCATACGACTGCCCAAACTTTGAGAGCTCGGATGACAATATTTTTTATGCATAATCTTGAGGTCATTCCCCACCTAAAGTCTTGAAACCATTTTGCTCTACTCAACACCTTGCCCGTGGCGCCCCTTCAAGTTTGTTTTTACGCTGATTTCATCAAAGTATGGATAATCGAGAGATGCGAAATGCCATATAGCCTACATGACGTTATATTGTTCCTGGAATGTTCCAGAGGAAGTTTTCCACCAAGGTCATAATCCTTGACCTTTGACCTTTAAAGTTCACAAAGGTCAAATTTTCAAAGTTGTGGAATCGAACGGGTTTTCGACCTTCTTCGACGAACTAACTCCAATAAGCTATAGCACGTATCCTTTTTTCCTTATTTTAATGTCCACAACATTGTTTTGTGACCTTTAAAGGTTATGCAGAGGTCAAATTTTGAAAGTTGTTGAATGAAACCGGGTTTTCGACATTTTGCAGCTAATAACCTGTCACCCGTACCACATCATGTTGATCATTTTTTCATAACTTGGTGAAAAATTATCACATTGTCTCATCCTTGACTTCTGAAACAATCTACTGTACATCGTCAAATACCGCTCGTGAACCATTGCCGTCTCCAGACTTGTCAATTTTTAAAGTGATTCTTCACCATTGAGAGAAGGCCAAAAATGATATATGGCATGATATTTCAAAAATATATTGGGCCCGATATGTTCTCATGGATCAGGTATTGCGGGGCAGAGATATTCGCTCCGAGTGCCCTTCTAGTTTCAGAATAAAATCAGCTGTTCCTGTAGGTTTCCTCTGCTAGGTAGTGCATTTTACAGCAACGACTCAACCATGAGCACCAAGGAGCTTTCAACAGACCTCAGGGATAAAGTTGTGGAAAGGCACATATCAGAGGATGGGTATAAAAACATTTCATTTCATGAATATCCCTTGGAACACAGTCAAGACAATCATTAAGAAGTGGAAAGTGTATGGTTCCATCAAGACCCTGCCTAGATCAGTCCGTCCCTCCAAACTGGATGACCAAGCAAGGAGACTGATCAGAGAGGCTACCAAGAGACCAATGACAACTTTGAAAGAGCTACATGCCTTTATGGTAAAGAATGATCACTCTGTGCATGTGACAAGAATATCCCAAGCACTGCACAAGTATGGAGTGCTTGGGTTTGTACGGTAGGGTGGCAATGAGGAAGCCATTACTCAAAAAATCCCACCTTGAGCCCCGTTTTAGGTAGGCAAAAAAAAAATACTCCGGAGATTCTGAAGCCATGTGGCAAAACGATTTGTGGTCAGATGAACCCAAGATGGAACTTTTTGTCCGAAATGCAAAACATTACATTTGGCGCAAACCCAACATAGCACATCACCCAAAGAACACCATCCCGACTGTGAAGCATGGTGGTGGCAGCATCATGTTGTGGGGATGCTTCTCATCAGCAGGGCCTGGGGCACTTGTCAGGATAAAAGGGAAAATGGATGGAGGAAAATACAGAAACATCGTAGAGGAAAACCTGCTGCCCTCTGCAAGAAAGTTGAAATTGGGACGGAAGTTCACTTTTTAGCATGACAATAACATGAAGCACACAGCCACAGGAGTGGCTAAGGAACAAAAGATAAATGTCCTTGAGTGGCCCAGTTAGAGTCCTGATCTAAATCCAATCGAAAATCTGCAGCATGACTTGAAGATTGCTGTCCATCAATGCACAAATTGACTCAGTTTGAACAGTTTTGTGCAGAAGAATGGGCAAATATTGCCCAATCAAGGTGTGCAAAGTTGGTAGAGACCTATGCCAATAGACTCACAGCTGTAATTGCTGTCCTAGTATTAACTCGGGGGTGGACACCGCCAACCAAGATATTCTAGTTTTGTATTTTTAAAAAAAATTAATTTTCTGAAATTTGTAAAATTTGTTTTCCACTTGGAAGTTGTGGGTTACGATGTGTAAATAAAGGTGGAATAAGTCTGATTTAATACAATTTAATTCCAGGCTATAAAGTAACAAAAGGTAAAAATTCTGAAAAGGGGTGTGGACTTTCTATAGGCACTGTATATCACGATACCGAAAAAAGTTGTGGACGGATTCAGATGAAACTTGATGGACAGGTTGGTGTGGAAGTAAAATAATTAATTCCATCTTGTGAAATATGAGCATGGACATTTTGGTAATAGAAAGCTCTATGGATCACATGACGATTGCAAAACACTGGTGTTTCTGTATTAATCACACTGAAACAAATACTTTTCATATTGAGATAAGTGTCTTTTGTCCACAAATTATGTACTCATTTCTCTTGATGCCTTTAAACAATATGGAAGTATGAAGTCTGTTGTAAAGCATTGGCGAAGGTCACTTTATCACCATATAAGGAATGGTTCGCCAGGAAACATCATCTGTAAAGACACTGCGATAGACCAATTGTCTGCAGGATATTAATGCTCATCAGGTTTCTCACAATGACAAGGTCAGGGCTCATTAAATTTGCAGAGTCAATACTGACAGGCCATGAGTAAACGGAATAGAATCTCAGTTCACTACACTGTGGTCTTGTTAATCCCCTATTAACTGTGATATATCTTATAAAATCTTGGGATCCTTGATTAATTGCATTTCTCATTGTTGAGAAACGCACTCTCCTGAGTCCACCAGTGAAATGCTCAATACTATCACTGTACATTCAAAATGAATATTTCAAACCAGATGACTTTCAAACCATATGATTATAATAATAACCAATATAATAATAACCAATATATAATCCCCATATTGGCCCAAGTCCATTTAGGCCGGGTAAGGGATCTTGTTGTTAGTCCATGCTTAGTTAAATGAAATATGTACCCATCTGTTATGTTTCCGACTCCAAAAATATACTTGATAATGGATCATTGCATACTGAAGATTGTTTTTATAAATGAATAGATATATTATGTTAGTTAACTATGTAACGTAGCCTGGTGTTGGCTTGGCGGTTAGGGTGGTGGCTTGGGATCCTAGGGTCCTGAGTTCGAGCCCTGTTTCCACTGAATTGACACCAGGGGGTTGACTCAGCCTGTCATCCTTCTGAGGTCAGCGAAATGAGCACCAGTATGCTGGTAATAGAGGCACTGCATCAGCGGTATAGCTGCGCCCCTAAACAATAATGCAACCAGCAGCCAAAAAAGGTAGCACACGATGGGAACTATGTAACAATATAATCTTCTATCTTTCACTTGGTTGGCAAATTTGGGAGAACTACTTTGTATGGCGCTGGAAAGTATAGCCCCCGAAGGCATTGCAATCTCATGAACTCTGGTTTCCCATTCAATTGTAAAGTTGTACAAACACGAACTCTGCCTTCCCATTGTCCTCTGATCAAACAGGAGTCTCATCGAACTACTGAGGTCATGGACCTCTCATTATTCTGCAAAGCTGAGCAAACCAGATGCTCCATCTGTATGCTGAGATAAATGCTTATCATTGCCTAAAGTAAATGAATGTTTTCTGTGCATACATGCCCCTAAAGAAAGACACGCATTCTTTCACAGAACTATCTGCTTTAATGATGCACATGATTGTTTCTCTCTTTGCTTAAAGGACCTCGTGTGCAAACAAAGCTTTCTTGTAGTCTTGTATCGATTAACCTGGTGTTGGCTTAATGGTTAGGGTAGTGGGCTTGAGATCCTTGGATCCTGAGTTCAAATCCCACTCGGCTGTTGAATGAATACCAGGTGGATTTGACTCTGCCCGTCATCCTTCCGAGGTTGGCAAAATGAGTGCCAGCTTGGTAGTATCCTGTGTCAGAGTGGCACTTGTCCAGGATTGTGCCCAATAGCCAAGGAGACTGCTTAGGCAGCACCAACGCTTTGCACAGAATATGGTCCCAATGGATGGATGGAGGGATCGTTTTACCAAGTACCCTGTGATGTTCTGACCCCTCACGATTTTCCAATTGTGTAAAAGACCATGTATTCTGGCTCAGAGGCAGAGATGTGCTTGGACTCTTGAGACAAACTCTTCTTTCCACATATATGTGTTTTTGTATAATAAATGATCTGTTAAATTATAAAGGGTTTTCACTTTTTGTTGGAAAATCGATTCTTCATCATTGAGAGATGGGGCTAAAAATGATATCTCTATTATAATACCAAGCTTGCACACTAAAAACTCGGCTCGCCGTCACACGATCCCTATGAAATTGCTGTGGCACTTAGCGGACGTGCCGACAATGTTTGGGAAGTCTTGGCGTTCCATAGTACCACTTGCATTTTGCACAATGCGTATTTTTGTCATTCCCCGTGTACGGTCTGTCGTCTGCTACCAGCTATGTTGTACTGCTATCCCGTGCATGTGCACGGGTATCGCTAGTATAGCATGATAACTCAAAAATGTATTGGGCCTGATATGTTCTATTGCATCAGGCATTGCGTGGCGGAGGTATGCGCTCCACCGAGTGCCTTCTAGTTGTTTATTTCACACTTATTGTACAAAATGACTGGGAGAATTGAATTTCATGTTTTTACATGATCAATCAATCTATCAAACTCAATTTCGCACTGTCCGTGTACATATTTCACACCTCCAAACCCCCAGGAGTACCTTTGGCTGCTACTTCCCCTCCGCTTCCACTTCTTGTTTTTCTGTGTGTTGCGCCATCCTAACACTGACGACACAATCTACATCTCTCTCAAAGACATCATGGGCAACCTTAAACCACTTGTCCCAACTCTCTCTTCTTCATATGTGGCAATTTCAATTGTTACCATGCAACTTGGCTGGGTGTTGGTACCTCTCTCACCAGTCATGGTACTTCAGCAAAGGACTTCTGTGACTCCATGGGACTGACTCAATTTGTGAATGTTCCAACCTGGATTTCTCTCAAAAGGAAATGCTCCCTTCTGGACTTGGTGATGACAAACATTCTCACAAATGTCTTCTGTTCCTCCTTTGCTCCAATTGATTGATTTTTCTGATAATATTCTCGTGAGAGTCCACACCTCTCTAGCTATTTTCAGAAAGCTGCCTCAGCTCCGTAAAATCTGGTGGTTCACTCAGGTCAACTGGCAGAGATGGCAAGATTCCCCCTCACTTCAGAACTGGTCTTCTGTCACCACCTCCTCTCCTGCCACCCCTTTCACCTCAGTTCAGTGTTTGCTTCCAACATTTAACTACTCATCCCAACTCTTTAACCCCTGGCCCTACCCAATCACTCACAACCAACTGTTCATGACCACTGTCTTTCTCACTTGACGAGGTGGAGAGGTTTCTGGCAACCCTAGACTCAGATTCTACCACAGGCCCGGACAGTTTTGACGCCCAGGTTTCCATACAAATCCTTACACATGTATATAATTATGTACACAAAAACAACACAGAATAAAGAACATAGGAACTTAACACAAACATTTCACTTTTTATAAGCATGTCGGAGTGACGAGGAAGAATAAAATTAAGTGGATTCTTCCATTCCTTCTTTAACCCTTTCCTTCTGTCACCTGTGATCTCTTCCCATTTTCTCCCCCTTTTCTCTATTAGTTATACGATCTTTATAATTCAACTGTTATTATTTATTTTTAATATATATTATTTTTTTATTATTATATTTTTTACAACTATTTTTATTTGTATCACTTTTAAAAATTGCTTTAGTTTATTGATGTAATGCATTTCTGCTGTTGCTTATTGTCCGTTCCTCCCTATTATTTTTCACATTTCTCCCACTCTTATTCCACTTGACATTTAATCACTGAACCCTGACCCTCCCGATTAAAATTAGTCATTCTCACCCCATGCTCCCTGATCCCGCTCTGACTCACTTCCACATTACATGAACTTTCGACCCTATCCTGTCTTTCTATTTTACTCCGACGAAGGGTTAATACCCAAAACATTAGTTTCTCCTTGCTTTCCATGGCAGTGAGCATTCCTCCGTCAACATCCTGTCGATTCCATCCATCCAATGAAGAACCACTCAATGGCCTATTGTTGTGAAAACATTGTAGGATCCCTAATGTCTAATGCAAAAGTGAACAAGAAAAAGAGCAATCAGAGATTGCAGACCCTCGCCAGGACTTCTTTTGTGTGGTGTTTGTGTGCTGGTGTGTTATGTAATGAATAAAACATATAACTAGAACTGCCACTTTATAACTTCTGGCAGTGATGAACGGGTACCAAGACGTCCCGCTTTGATTGGAAACCTGACCCAAAACCATGACGTTTTAAAATTATTATTCAACTGAATTTAGAATGGGATGAAAATAATTTCAATTCATATCAAATGGAACATCAAATAAGTACAGTCCTGCATTGGGGGTCATCAGAAGGAACCCAAACAAGTAAAAACCAAAGATGAAGTCATCAGGAGGAACCTGAATAGAATTCACATTTCAGCTGCTACTTCTCTCCCCTCAAACCCATCCAGACACAGCCAAGTGAGCCTTATTCAATAAATAAATAAATAAATAATAATAAAAAAGAAAATCATAAAGAACCAAGATCAAAATATTTAAATAATTCTGGCTGCCAGAGCATGCGTGCGATCAAGTTGAAATTTCAAACATGTAGTCCCCCATCACTACTAGATCATAATTGTGTAAGTTTCCTGTCGATTGATTAGCGGTTCCAGAGAAAACATTTAATATTTTTCTTCAATCCAATATGGCTGCCAAACCCTGTGACCTATCAATTTTTCCTTAACAAACTTGTTTCCTTAACAAATAGAAATCACATTCATTCCCCATGAGGAGTACTTTCCATGTGCCAAGTTTCAATTTTTTTCCTTGGTGCGGTTTCAGAGATACAGAGATCCAAAGTTTTTACGTTTTTCCAACATGGTTGCCACACCACATGGCCTATGATGTCATAGTTATCAATAAAGCATTCTACTTAAGTAGTCGCTCCAATGGTGAAAATTGTCTCGATCCGACAAGTGGTTGCGGAGAAAAACACTAAAGTTCTGTGCGGACAAACAAACAAACAAACGGACCCAAATGCAATACCCTCTCCTTCGGTGAGGGTAATGACGTAACTACTGAGCAATCATCAAGGTCAAACCATCCATTTAATAATGTGGAAGATTAATGTTTTCATTCAAAAGCAATGTCTCCATTATATCGAAATAAACAGAAAGCAGTCCTTGATATGTACATACCTCTGGAATGTGCGGTAAGGGGTTGAAGCCACACTGGTTGCACACAACCACATGGCAGTATGTACACGTGTTGTTGTTCGGTTTGCTCACATTGACATTCAACTTGCAATTGCACAAGGCGCAAGCCATCGGTTGCACTGCTGTACCATTCCCCTTAACATGCTCTGTTCCACCTTGATGAGAACCTGTTTCGCGGGGTTTACTCGTTCTTCTTGCCAGTGTTTTGTCATCTGTGCCAGTTTGGGATGAAGGCAAATCTCTGCCTTTGTGCCATTCTTCTTGCATCTTCTTCTTGTCTTCTTGCTGAAAGTTTTGCTTTTTGGGTGAAGATTTATCCAAAGAGACTTTTGGAATCTCAGCACCGGCAGAGGTTGCTGGTTGTTTCCTTGGTGAACCGTTTTGACTGGATTGTTGAGAATTTGGCTGGCTTGCAACCGAAATGATGTTCGTGGCTTGGTTGAACAGTGACGCACCAAAACCAAAGAGCTTTCCTGCCACACTCTCTTCCGAGCCTTTTGCTAGTGATCCAGGCTGGGTTGGTCTTGTATCTTTTGCACATGGAATGGCTTGACATTTCCCCTCCACTGGTAGCCTTGCTATCTTGCTCTCTGATACTTTCACCTGTGGCTTCATTTCATGCACTTCGGTTGACCTTACGCCGTGTTGCTGCATGTCATCTGTTCTTTTACCAACATGATTCATTTTGTGATCCGTCACTTTAATAACATTAGCTTGACCCGAGTTTGTTGACGACGTACCTATTTGCAATTTTGCCGGTTGTCTGCTGCCTGATTCGACGTCTTTAACTACCACACGAGGGCCATTTTGGAGTTTCTGTGGCTTTCCTTCCAACATCACGTTATTTTCCCTTTTAGGTTCCTTCACTTGGTTTTTTACATCTTCCCTTCGCACTCCTTGCGAAGTACTTTGTGCTTCAACAGCTGGGGGCTTTTTGAGAGGTGCTCGTTTTAATGACGAGGGCATTGTGGACTGGGGTACTGAGGTCAGTGCTTGAGGGGAACTCTTCTGAGCAACTGCAGCTGCTTGCACCGACTGTGCCATTTCGGTTGGGTGCTCATTCTCTTTGGGGGTGATCTTAGTCTGTGGTGTATCTGTAGGAACCTTTGAAGGAATGGGAGTATGCTGAATCTGACAATTCAAACACAGCCAATCCTTTACCTGCAGGATGAAATGACAACATTGTGAGAAAAAAAGATTACTTTGTCACTTCAAATACATGCATCACCATTACAGACATATTCATTAAACAACATCTTAAAATGCAGAAACACACACAGGACTTTGATGATGCACAAATGTAAATCTTTCAATAAGCAAAGAGTCCACTTGAATCTCAACTGCATAAGCCTGGTTTTGGCTTTACAGTTAAGGTGGCTGGCTTAAGATATTAGGATTTTGAGTTCAAGCCTCTGTCAGTTGTTGAATTAACACCAGGTGGGGTTGACTCAGCCTGTCATCCTTCCAAGGTTGGCAAAATGAGTACCAGTGTACTGGTTATAGAGGCACACTGCATCAGCGGCCCAACCGCACCCCCAAGAAATGATGCAACCAGCAGCCACAAGCTTCACATGATAGCTATCTTAAATGTAATCTCAATGCATCCTTACAACCGAGCTCTAATAGCTGTTACGTGCTGTCCAAGGTGTTCCCTGGGCAAGGTACATACTGGTAGTTTTCCCATTTCCTTCCCAGTGGAAAGTACAGGAAAGATATTTGAAAGTTCTCCAGTATTCTGACACACAACGACCGACTGAAGATAGACCCTCCGAGATCGACTCGATTTGAAAGACACGATGGGATCAACCGTGTCCACCATAAAGTGTTCGCAGGTGGCTAAGCTAGTTTGAAGTCCCACCTGAGTCGTGCCCAATGAGCATTATGGCGACAGCTCATTGTCATATCTTCTTCCATCGACCGGAATCCAACCGAGACTATATTCAGTTGTTCAAAAGAGAGTATGTAAACTCTGAGCTGTCCTATCGGTCTTAACTTTTAATCACACAATTTCAAAACAATCTCTGATTAAGATTTTACTATCGATAATCAATAATGGGTGGGGGTGGGGGGGGGGGGAGGAGAGGGGTGGGGAAAAAAGAGAGAAAGGTGAGGGGTGGAGGTGGCGTCATGCCTTTGAGCAAATCAGACATCTGTGAAGTGTTAATATATATCAAAATATGTTATACTTAAAGACCGAACACACACAAACACACACACACACACTTTGAGAGCTGTAGCAGAAGCATTTAAAACCCATGCTATCTACCTGGCAAAGGTCTGCCTGTATACACGCATGCTCATACATGCAACGACCTTTGCACCCACCTGTCAGCTCACTCTGAATCTGATTCGTACATGCGAGTCCCCTCAATGAGGGGGACGAGTGGGGGACCAGGGATAGGGTTGGAAGAGAGGGGAGGGAAGAGGAAAAGGGGGGGGGGAAGGGTCAGAGAGAGGGAGAGGGGTGGGAGAGAGGAGGTATGGTTGAGAGGGAGAAGGGACAGGGATTCCGGCAGACGTGACGCCCAGTTTATCATCCATCCGAGAGACGGCACACACATTGATGAATCACCCTGCCTGTGAAACACTGGGATGACAGTTTCAAGCTTGGTCGGGATGCAAATCCAGGCTACACAGAATGAGCATGCATACCTCTCAGCTTTCCCACCGTGGTGTGGCGATTCATTATTTCATAATTGAAAAGATTTTTTCTCATTGTAATCATATAATTTATTTTGCCTTCCTACCTCCGGGACAGAACCACGGTATCGCCATTGACACTTGAAGAACACGTGCCAAGTGCATTCACCAAGCATTCCACGAAACGGTTGAAGAAACCTTGAAAAGCGAAACGTTTAATTTTTACTTGTATTTATCTAAGCCGAAGTGACAGGTCGTACAAGGGAAGAACAAAAAGGGGAAACGTCGTGGAAAATAAAATTTAACATTTTCAACGAGCCAGCCACCGCCTGTTGCACTGCATGTATGCAGCATGCGAGTGACCGCTGAACTTTGCTCAAGTCAATCGACATACAGTATTGAGTGACAGTGCAAATATTGTAGAGCACTTTCCAATTGGCTCAAGCACTCCAACGAAATGGTTAATAAGAAACAGCTTGCATGGCATGCGATTAGCAACCACCGAACCGTCATATTAAACATACACCTCCTGGAGACGCTCAAAATCTCAAATATGTCCAAATTGGACAAATGAACACTTTTCTAGGAGTTGGAATAGAACAGAACAGAAGTTTAATTCTGGAGCTTAAAATTTTGTATATCTGCTTAGTTTAAGAGATTCTCGAGGTTATGGCATGTGCGGAAATGAAATAAAGCCAGGAATCCTGACGTCTCCGGGTGTTTATAAGCATTGCAATGTAACCAGCGATTTGTAGTTATGATGAACATGCATTCGATAATTTGAGTGAGGAAAGTGATGAAACAAAACTTTATCGTTAAGAAATCATTGCGCCCTGTCCCAAGTCAAAGCATCGTTGAGCAGGCCAAAAAACATGGTGGCTTCAGACCCCAGCGAGGTTACCTAGGATACGCCTGAGAGAGCGGTGACCGAGGATGCGCCTGGGAAAGGATATAATTAAATAAGGCTGATAATGATCTTCAAAAGGGGTGTTTTAATTAACCCAAACACCCAATTTTCAGTCATACACTTCCTTGGAGTTTTCTTAGTGTGCATGCTAAGTTTTCAGCTGTTACGTTTTCTGGTTTTGGAGTTATGCAGGAGACACACTGATGCACTAACTGACATTTATTAGAATAGATATGCACTATATATATATAACATCTATCGATATATCACAGAACATACAGTGCCAGGACACTGATCAATGTCACTCTCCTCAGCTGGAACCCATGGATCCTCACTGTTTTGGGGCCTGCTCCAGAAAGCTCCTCACAGGCGGCCCCAACAGCGCAGCACATACACCATTAAGTGACATCGGCTTACATGATAATCACCAGATATCATTGACCAAATATATATTAATTGACCAAATACACATTACACAGCAGAAGTTTAAAAGATAAAGCTGCCATTTAGGTCACTAGCTGAAGAATATGAGATTGGGAAAGCCAGTTCCAAATGATGCTTCGAGATTCAAAAGACCCAGTGATCAGTGAACTGGGGCCAAAGATATGAACAGGAACTAAGTGGGATGTTCAGAGGAGGGTTGAAGATGCGGAGAGTAAATTGCAAATTGAGGAAATCATCGAGGCAGTTCAGAAAGATAGGAAGGGATTTGGTTGGAAAAACACAGAAATGGTTTCCAAGAGTAGGTGCTGTTGGGAGATGAGAGACGGTGATCTAAGAGATTAAATGTATGGAAGAGGAGAGAAGAACGGTTCAAGCTGTAAGTCGACCACAGCAAGGAGCATGGACGGTACGTGAGATGGCTGTACAGAGGTATATTAGCTGAGCACCGCTGTGGCATATGAAGTCACAGCGACTAATCTTTGCACTTAAATCAATGTGTGACCAGATGCCAGCAGCGGTGAATCTGGCAAGATGGAAATCGGCTGAATTGGCAGAATGTGTCAGGTGTGGTGGAAGAGAGGCATTAGATCACATCCTTGGTGGTTGCCCAAAATCTCAGCCAGGTATACTTGGTGACATCATCAGGCTTTGCGAGTGATTGTCGAGGTTACGAAGAGGCTATGCGATGAGGCACACAAATCAGACATTAGAGAGAAGACCATTAACAATTTCATAAAGGAGGCTGGTCTGATCTGAAAATCTGGATGGCAGCACACACAGGAGTGAATCTTCTGGATCTATACAGTAACTTGATCATAGAGAATCCACAGCATCTGAGTCACGTACTTGTTTTGGTTCAGGTGCTCCTGACTCAGTCCATCCACTGCCTCCTGTTAAAAGGGGGTTCTCTTGCATTGAACCAGGTTAAAAAAAAACCTCCCATGGAACCAAACTGGTGCATTATACTTCAAATGATCTGATGTAGATCTTGTCAAATGGATGTGAAGTGAATCAATATTCAGTGGATAAGGCTGTAGAATATTGGTTTTTCTCAGCCAAAGTTACCTGGCATCCAGACCACAATTCGCCGCAACAGAACCCCAACAAGGGTCAGCAGGGCAGCAGCCACCAACTTGAGTGCTACAGGAGCAGGAGAATGAACTCTCAGATTCTGAGTCACAGCAGGAGGTCCCGGTGGATGAAACTTCAGTGATAAGACATTTATGATGTATGCCTGGTGTTGGTTTAATAGTTCGGGTGGTGGGCTTGGGATCCTAGGATCATGAGTTCAAATCCCCCTCGGCTGTTGAATTAATACCAGGTGGGGTTGACTCTGCCTGTTATCCTTCTGAGGTTGGCAAAATGAGTGCCAACATGCTGGTATCCTGTGTTGGAGTAGCGACCCGTCCAGGATTGTGCCCAATAGCCAAGGAGACTGCTTAGGCAGCACCAACGCTCTGCACAGAGTATGGTCTCAATGGATGGATGGATTTATGATGTACAATTGTCTCATCTGATTCTGATTCAGAGAGACTTTCTGGTCATACCTAATGGAGAAAAGTATTCTTTGTGAAATATGGGAACACTATCATCAAGGCTTTCTACTAATAGCAATCAAATATTGTTGTACGTTTACTGTATTGACTAATGCTCATCCATTCAGTAACTGTTCGTGGTTAATTTTGTAGTCATTGTTCAATGAAGAGAGAGAATTCTGCCATATTGGTGTCCATATCAAACAGATGTCATCAAAGTCAACTAAATGATCAATAACTTAAGTCAACGAAATAATCATTGTTAACTTAAGTTAACAATGATCATTTAGTTGACTGAAGTCAACGAAGTAATCATTGCAAACTTAAGTCAAGTAAATAATCAATGTTAACTTAGGTCAACTAAATAATCATTATAAACTTAAGTGAGATGATTAGGTGTTCAAGAATTGTTCCTTTGCAGTCGAATGTTGGACATAAAAGGGAGGAATGATACAGGTGATACAGGTGTAGAATGATTCATAACATTTGGATCGATTGACCATGTCAATGATGAAGTTTCTCAACCGTAATGGCAGCTCTATCCAATAACTCAAGGATACATAGATATAAAAGGAAATGCTGCCAAATTTAGCAAGTGATGTGTTTCCACATCAATAATTCACTTTTCTGAAGCACAACAGCAGTTCTTATTATACGATCGAAAATACATTTTTATGTCACCAAGTTAGGAATAAAAGGAAGACACAAACACACCATTTAACATCAACCAATTGGATTTATCCGCACAAGCACACACACAACACACACACACACACACACACACATACTTAGACTCATAGGCACACTCACATTCACAAGCACACTCATGCTCAGACTCGCACTCAACCTCACTCAACGTCTCAGACTCCCCATCCCATGTACGTATTCTTCTATCGACCCACTCTAACCAATAACCTTCACCCATCTATTTTGTAGGCTCAAACTACTTGTCTCATCCTCTTTTGAACTGGTCAGTTGTCCTGACATCCACTACCTTTCTTGGCAAACTATTGCACATACTAACCACTCTTGGAATAAAATAAATAAAAAAGCCTTGCCTCAATTCCATTGAAACTGTTAAAAGGCTCATGGAAGAGTTAGAATGCTGAATGGATCAGGACACAACAGAACAAAATGAACAGCAGAGAGAGGGGAAAACACCAACAGCAGGGTTAAAGGTCAAATAGAGAGGGTATTGGACAAACAAGGAAAAAAAAGACATAAAATGTCACAGCCCCGTTGTTTTAGTAATTTTGCTGTACGGAGTTAAAGGGCTAGCCCATATTTATTTACAATTAAAATGGCCACCAGTCTACCAGTCGGCCATCTTGATCAGACTGCAAAATAAAGTAAGTTGCACGTGTATGTTATCATGTGCTGTGCTTGTGCCAAGTTTGAACAAATTGCAACCATGCATGTCTGAGAAATGGTTGGGGACACATTTAAGTAACAAAATGGCTGCCAGTCGGCCATCTTGGATCTGATCTTGAAAAAAAAAAAAGAGGACGTGCATATGTAAGCCATCATTCATTATCTGTGTGCCAAATTTTAACAACACCGGTAATGCTTCGCCAATAAATGCTTGAGGACGTGTTCGATACCAGTTTGTTATTTTTTTGTTTTTTTACAACTAAAACGGCCTCCAGGTGGCCATCTTTGATCTCATCATGAAACAAAATGATGTGCTTATGTATACCATCATGTGTTGTCTTTGTGCCAAGAACAAATAAAATTGGTCATACATGTCCGAGATATGGTTACGCACACACGGATGGACACAAAAATCGAGACCAAATCCAAAAGTCCTCATTTCAGACTATGTCCAATGAGGGCTAATAATGTGGGGATGTCGTGATGTCTATGTCAAATGTCGTGATGTCTATGTCCAATGTGATGTCTATGTCCAATGTGGGGATGAATGAAGGAAGGGGCGGATGCATGGGGTTAAAGCTGTCTTCTCTGATCTAGTTGGCTACCTATAAATAAAACAATATACATGTTGTTTTATGTGGAGTTAATGTGTGCTTGTGAGTCTAAGTGTGCTTGGCGAATCTGTGAATTATATTAACTAGCAAATACAGCCCATCGCTTCACTGGCAGGGATGTTAAGGGGGAAGAGAGAGAGAGAGAGAGAGAGAGAGAGAGAGAGAGAGAGAGAGAGAGAGAGAGAGAGAGAGAGAGAGAGAGAGAGAGAGAGAGAGAGAGAGAGAGAGAGAGAGAGAGAGAGAACAAAAAAGAGAGAGGTACAAAGGTAGAAATGTGAGGGGTGGAGTTAGCGTTAGTAAAGAGAATGATATGTTATGCTTAAAGACCGGATACACACACAAAAAAAGAAACTCATGTCAAAACAGCTGTACACACAACAACACAACAGAGTTTGTGAAGTAATCTGCTGGCACATCTGTAAAAACTTTGATATCCCAGTTTCAGAGAATTTGTGGGAAAATTAACCAAGAGCAATCACTGAAAACATTGAAGTACTACTCACGTATGACCTAATGATCCCATCGAACGTGAACATCGAAAACAAAGCATTGTGACCAGATATCATACTTAGGTGCAAAAAAATAGAGAAGAAGGCATTGCCAATTGAGGTGTTAATAGCGGTGATTTTGGACTAAATGATGGAGAAATCAAGAAAATGACCAAATACCAAGACCTCAAGAATGAAGTGAAAAGATTCTGGAAGCTGAAGAAAGCCAAAGTTGTACCAGTGATGAAGAAGAACCTCATGGGAATGATGAAGAACCTCACAGAGATATTAAAAACCATTCCTGGGAATATCACTACAAACTAACTATAGTTGGAAGCTGTCCTGGGCTCAGTAACGATCATGACGAGATCCCTCGACACAAAACTTTGAAAACAGAAAACTTCACATCTTGGTCCATGAATCGTGACCCCTTACCGAAATGAAGGGGGATACATTGAGCCCGCCGTGGGAGGACTCCATTCCACATTCTGAAACCCACATATGTAGATACCAATCAACAACACACACACACACACACACTTATTAGTCCAGTATAGATATCCCGGATACTTGTGTCATATTTTTTCAAAGCAGGGTGTCCCACATTGGCACATGCCATTGACGGTGTGCCACATGGTAGTGACTGTCGTGCCATGATCTTTTTCACAAGAAAGGATGAGAAGTTTGATCCTTGACATTATGATTGTGAAATTTATACACAAGTGGTGATCATCCATTTACCTGTGCAGATGTTTACAGAGTAATGAGACCAGAGCAAGAGCAGGTGTACAAAAAAACCCAACAATTAATTAAAAGACAAACGCACTACATTGTCTATAATAAATGATACCACCTTGAATCATGAAATGAGTGAATGATATCCCAGACACTTAAATTCTTGTGATGTACATATCAATTAATTTTACATTTGGACTCATTAATGTACACGTTGAAACTATTCAATTCGTAAAATCAGAATCGAAGTTAAAAACTGCATGCAGTTTTTGTCAGTCAGAGGACAAAGACACACATACGAACACCGATATAGCAGATGAGCAAAGCTCAGAGGTCATTTGATTTACACTTTGGCCACACGAAGAACCCAACAGACTTGAATTAGTGCTGGAGCACAGGGACCAGGAAGGAGAAATTTGGAAGGCATTTGTGGCATCGTTCATCCAGTGTAAAGCAAGAGAACACCTGGAGCGGAACATTGCTTTCAAGAAGAGAGTAGCTGAGAGCGCGTCACTCGAGACACGGCCAGCTGCAAGTATCTGCTGCTAGTTCTTGGAAAGGACACCACTCTGAGATGACTGGCCACCACTCAAAGAACTCAGGCTGTCAGTACGAGATGTCACCGGCCAGCTTAATGACACACAGACACACACAGCTACCACGAAGCACGTGCTCTCCCCATCTCTGGGTCATGGGTTTGGCCTCTTCGTTATCCTACTTCCCGCGCCAGATTTTGTATTACTTGATCACTCTGTGTCACGTGATCTCTGCTTACCTTTGAGTTCATATAAAGTAATCTTACATTCACTCCTGATTCATCCCCACTTATGGATGGGGGTCAAGTGTGGCACTTTGAACACTCTCATCTATTATGGCTGTTAATTAGCAAGTATTAATTTTTCATCATCATTCTCCTTTACTGTATCCCTCACATGATGTCTTTAATCACATCTCTGACTTTAAAAAATGTTATATCCCAGTTTGGAATGTATGTTCGTGTTCCATCAATCTTCCATTTTTTACAACTTCAGTGCCAATTCACCTCACCTACTTAAATATACCTCCTCCGAACCCCTCACCTGTTATACCCTCTCCTTACCACTCCCATCTTGCCCCTCATCCTACCACTGCTCTTAGCACCTCTTCACTGTCTTCTGCTTCAGCATCAGCTCCTCCTCTGGTGTTCCAACATCTGTGGGCTCCCTTCTAACCCAACAGATATCTCATTCTCTCAATCATTACACTCGTCAAAATCCCAAACATGCTCTTTCTTTCTTCTCATCACACTTCCCCCTCTTCCCAACTCCTCAAATCTTGAGCCTCCTCCTGCCCATTCCCTTCTTCACCATATCACAACCAAGTCTCATCCTTCCCCTCTCCCCTCGCCATCCTCCCCCATGGCCGTACCTGCTCTCATCATCTCCCCTCCCTCTCAAAGCTTCCCTCTCACTTTTCTCAAAATTCCCCTCATCCTTCTCCCTCCAATCTCCCCCCCCCTTCACATCCACAAAGCTGGCTCCTTCCCCTGCCCTCTCTCTTCCATCCCCTTCACCTCATCCCAATCTTCTACTTCTCTTGACCAACTCTCTTATCACTCCCCACTGTGCCTCATCCCATCACCACCAGGCCTTTTGTCCTCCTCCTCCTCATCCGGCCCTCTCCCCTAGCTCTTCTGCAATCTACCAAACAAAAACCACTTCCATTGTTCATTCTACATAAGGCGATACTCTCCCACTGTAACTGAACAAAGGATTTTCATCAGTGTGTAATCCCAGATTCCCCGAATCCCATGAAATATCAGAGCTCCTCCCATATGACCAATGGAACAAGGACACAAGGTAGTTAATTACACTTAAATAACTAAACACCACCACTTGTAAGATCATAAAACATGTCACACTACAAATGTACTGCATACCCACATGACAGTAATAACAATCTCCCCCACATGATCTCCTCTTTTCCAAAGTTAAAAAGGATCATGAGGTGATCAAAACGAGTAACACACTCACCCACACTAAAAATGGCGTAATTTCACTTCTCCACAAACTTCGTACCATCCAGGGTGTTCCAAAAAGACCCGGACGCCTTTGTTAATATAATATTTACAACCACAAATGATACAACGATACCCTTTGGTTTATATGATAAAGAAACTCATAAAGTTTTGTACACACCATCAATACACTTCAATGTGAGCTCCGTTTGTCACACACAGGACATCAAGGCGGTACACGAGTTCTTGGCATGTTCGGCTCAGCATGTTTGCGTCTATCAGTGTGCATGCAGCTGTGATCCGAGAATGAAGATCCTCCATGTTTACCACCTTGGTGTCATTGATCAGATCTGTGACTTGCTACAGGTATCATGTAAACCTGTACTAACCTGTTCCATGGTCGGGTTGTCGGCGACTAAACCGTCTCCCCCACCAGGTTTTTTGGTGAGGAGGGTGTTTGGATATGGACACCCAGCAGGATGAAAAATAAAACCTGTAAAAGGGTGTAGGAGCCCCTTGTGAGCCAATCGGCATCCACATCTGGTGTCCAACTGTGTCTGCGGACGATCTTGCTGCAGTTGGGTTACTTTTTTTAGGAGGATGGTGGCAGGATTTGCACTCCGGCCACCATAAAATCCTTCATTCCGCAAAACATACCAAAAGGAAAAATAAATATGAAAACCCACTCCGTGGGAGTACTTCCTGTGGAGCTGCCCTCTGCAGGGCAGCTCACCGGATAATGGGATTGGGGCAAAGCATTCAGGACCCACAATCTTTGATGACAGGAGGGAAACCACGGGGTAACATTCCCGGGTCACATTGAGGTCGTGTGTGTTGGGGTGGTGCTGAGGTGTCGTCCAACAGACGGAAGTCTCCTTGGGTTAAGCTGAGGTGGTCCCTTTGGGTGGATCCCAAAGAGAGGATGATCACCTGTCTCTGTTATCATCTGAGCTCAAGCTTTTGGACATTGGTATTGCA
>CM068964.1:104158645-104172406 GCA_035128595.1 Eptatretus atami | reverse complement strand
ATTACACACCCAAAAAATGATTGCGATCGGTTCAGCCGTTTTTGCGGTACCTGCGAACAGACAGACGGACAGACGGTGAATTATCGTCAGATTCACAGGTATGATTCAGGATGGGCAGAAATCCCAAGCATCCGGTAATTACAGGGACAGTTTCTCATTAGCAGCTCATGCATATTACTCATAGCTCAAGGTAGTTTCAATTTGCACTTTTCATATCTCTCTACACATGGAAAATAGTTATTAATTGAGAAGCAGATGTTGTTGCCATTTTCTCTCAGGCATTCAATGGAAATGAGTTTTCCAAATACCAATTAACACCTTTCTCTGGTAAACTATGCCTTGTGCAATATATGCATTTTAGGTCCATGTCGTTGCAACACTTGCACGAAATGACACAAGATGACAGCTGCCTCCACATAAAGTGCAAGAAAAGCTTTGGTTGTAAAGAAAAAACAACCGAGCGTGGGTTTTGTTTTGACCTAGAAAATAATTTCATGAAATATACAAGTAATTGGAAACACCATCATAGTAATAATAGATGAAAACTCATTGATAAATACACTGGTTCTCAGGAATGTGGACGTTTTGACATATCAACAACGATGATAACTTCCTCCTGATAATGGAAATTTCTACTTTCAACGTCATAGAATAACTATTATTCACCGAAAATTACAAGGAGATGAACCATGTGCTCGTTGATGATCGCTGGAGGATGATCAAGAACTACAAGGTCGAGCGGAGTGCTCAGTTCTTTAATTTATAAGCATCATCGAATACGACTGCAAACAAATGGGGACATTTTTCTATTCCTACATGAGGACAACAAATGCTGGACCGGTGCGTTATTAAATTTTTGATAAAATGAATGATCATTTATTTAAACAACAAACGACAATTTCTAAACTATATTCGTGTGCTCTATTCAAACGTCAGGCCTGACAAAGCGGGTTTGTGAAAGAGTTTGAAGCAAACTTCCCCCCACGCTGATCCCTCAGGACGACTACTCATTCTAAAATGGCTCCAATTATTCTCACCTGTTTGTGGGGTTGGCCATGGAAGGCTTTTGCCCAAGTCTTTCACGAAGTGGCTGGCTGGGCATGACGTTTCACTCTGGATGGTTGGAATTTGCAATTTGTTCAGGGTGCTGGCGATAACTCACGTAACTCTCTTTGGGAAAGGCAACAGGGGATATTTAACATCCACAAACGAATGCCAGCAGATGAGACATCAAACCCAGCCTGGATGGTTCATAGGTCAGTGCACTTACCTCTGAACCATCCTTTGCCAACCTCACAAGAAGGTAGTTATATTTGGCTATAGTTTTGTGAATCACATGTTCCGATGAATGTTTCATTTATCTTTGCTATATCAAAACAAAATCAACGTGGCTCCAATTCTGATGGCACAGCATGGTGTGCACACAAGTGTGATAGCAAAAGATTAATTATCCACCAACATCGTGAAAACGTTGGGATTGATAAAAAAAAAAGAAAAGAAAGAAATGTAGATCAAATATGCAAATACAGCATTAATTAGTAACATTAACAAATCTTAATTGGGTTCACAATATCTTCTTATATTTTGATCAACTATACAAAGGGCCGCCGGCCCGGGATCAAATGACGCCCCAGGGAAGTGGCACCTTCAGCACTCCCTCTCTGTTTGTTCAACTTTTCAATCCCTTACGAGGGTAACGAGGGCAGGCAGTGGTGAGGAGGTAGTGAGGGCATGCAAGGATGAGGAAACAGCAATAAAGATCGGTAGGACGGAGGCCAGGGAGTTTTTGTGGGTGATGAAACAATTAAATATGTCGATTCTTCTTTCTGCAGAAGGGATTGTAGACATAGAAATGTGTGTAGTTTTGAAGGAGTCGGAGTTAGGGACATTGAAGGAAGGGTAAACGATATTGTATCGGGTCATGGTAGGAAGAAGTTGGTTGTGGTACACCTCGGTGTGAATGATTCAGGGAAAGTTTATTCAGAGGTTTTGAAAAAGATACAGGATATTGGGGAAGCGGCTGAAAGCAAAGGATTGTGAGGTCATGTTTTCTGGGATTCTCCCAAGATTAGGAAACAATATAGAAATAATTAGACGTCAACCAATGGCTGGAAGAATGGTGTCGGGAGGATCAGAATTTCCAAGCTAAAGGAGATGGTGCTTTCTACATTACAAAAGAGGCGATTATGATGGGATATGATAAAGACGTTGTTTTTTTAATTATTATTATTTTTGTGGATACATTGTCAAGGCTCATGTGAGAGCTAGCACACAATGCACAGCAAGGGGGGCATGAGACAAGAGGGGTGGAAGAGGGAAGGACAAAACGGTGGGGAACAGAGACATTAGGAGATCCGTGGAAGGGAGAGGCATGGGGCAGGGAACATGGGGAATTCAAGATGGACATTACAGGGACTTTCAGGAAGGAAAGCAGGGAATTTGAAGGAGGGGGTTTGGGTGGATTATCGGGGGTAGAAAGAATCGAGGATTTTGATGGGGGATGATAGGTGGTGGTGAACAGCTGTTTTGAAGCCTGGAGGGAAGAATGGGATTGAATAGAGTGAGGGAGTTTATTCCAAAGGCGGGAAAAAGAGGAATGAAAGAGTGAAGGTGAGCAGTGATTCGTGATTTTGGTAGTTTTACCAGAAGGGGGTTGCTGGCGGACCTTGAGCACCATGCGGAAATATGGGGGGGGGGGGGACATATCTCAAACAGAGCAGGGGGGGGGCGAGTCCAGAGAGGAGACAGTAGAAGACAGAAAGACCACTGACCTGCCTATGGTGAGAGAGTGAGAGGCCCAAAGACTCAGACTCACTGGGGAGATACCAATGATCCTAAATGCCTTGGTTTCCACAGCTAAAGCGGAGAAAGGTGAGAGGCAGGAGCACCAGCCCAGAGGGGAGCAGAACTCCATCAGGCTGCAGACGAAAGCTTTGTAAGTGGTCAGGAGCTCAGGTGGGCCGAGGAAGGACTTTGTACGACGGAGGATTCCCAGTCGGCGACTGACTTTGGAGGCCAGGTTGAAATGTGGCTTTCCCAGGAATTATCATGGCAGATAGTGAGACCCAGAAGCTTGAAAGAAAGGACTTCTTCTAGCAGATTGTTGAGAAAGTAGATGGGGGTGGGGGGGGGGATTCCAAATGGTCCTTTCAGAGAGACATGGTGAGAGTGTGAGATTTGTCTAGATTGAAAGACATGTTCCATGTGTTGGACCTTTTTGTGATTTTACCCAGATCTGCAGTGAGCGAAGAAGCTGCTGCTTGCCGGTCTGAGGGATGACCGATGGTACGCAAAGAGATGGTCATCAGCAAAGAGATAAAGAGGATTTTCCAGAGTCGGAGAGATCATTGATGAAAACCAGAAAAAGAGGTGTGTACTGCCCCCCACACTTTCAGTGCTTGTATGGACTGGATTCTGGGGAGGAATGTTGGAGAGATCAAGCTGCGGTACATCATTTGGGAATGTCAAGTTTCTCTGACCTTGAATTTCGCAGATGATGTAGTCATCTTTGCGGAGACTCCAGATATCTTTTTTGGGGCCCTCGAGGTGCTGAATGAGGAGTCGGAGCCGCTGGGATTATGGGTTTCCTGGGTCAAAACTAGAATCCAGTCTTTCAATGACATCTTGGATGCTGCTATCTTGTCTGTACCTGTATGTGGTGAGCATGTTGAGGTCACGGAGAGATTGACTTACCTTGGCAATGTATTCATGTCTGCTGGCTGGTGAGCAGAGGTCAACAGTCATCTGGGTCGGGCCTGCGGAGTCACGGATTCACTGGATCATGGGGTGTGGCACTGCCATACCTGTGCGCAGGACGAAGTCCGAGTCTTCAGGTCTTGGTGCTTCCAGTCTTGCTTTATGGATGTGAGACAGAGACTTAATTCTTTGGTACCAGGTCTCTTCGAAGATCCTTGGCTACGCTGGTCGGACTTTGTGTCTGAGTGGTTGCTGAGAGAGACTCAAATGAATTTTTACCTGCATCGTCCATGAGCGTCAGCTGTGGCTGTATTGACATGTGGTTCATTTACCTGACACTGATCCTGCTCACCATATTCTCTCAGCAAGGGATCCTATGAGTGGAGGAGGCCAATGGGCTGACCATGTGCCTCGTGGTTGCAGCAGGTTTGATTAGCATCTCCAAGAGATGGGATGGGTCAGGCATATGCCTGGGGAATGCCAGACGGAGGCCCCTGGAGTACCGGCGAAAGTGATTCAGCGATGCCCTGCCGACGCATTCTCCCATACCTAACCTGACCTGACCTGAAGCTAGCAATTGTGAGGCCTGGTCTGCAAAACACAGTGATCATTCCACGACACTATCACATTACGAGTTTTATCATTCGACATTTCCATGAACAGGCTGCTCATCAAGGTCGTGGAATAATCATAAATGAGATCGATCAATGGTTTCTGGATTGTTGTTAGGAGCTCAGCAGCCCAAATGACATTTCAAAATGTGCATGGTGTCGAAGATTGGGAGCTGCAGTCAAGAACAAAAGATGGCTGATTTGCCCACGGATAGACTGAACCCTGCCTACCATTCACATACTGTACAATGGATTTATATCAGCCATGGTACATCAAAGTCAGACATAAAGAACTGAAGAGGTATGGAGTCCTGTTCATGTGTATGGCGTCCAGAGCCTTTCACATTGAAGTTGCTAACTCTTTGGAGACTGATGCTTTTAACAATGCCCTTCATCATTTTTTGGATATTCGAGGCCCAATATGCTAACTTCGATCAGACCGAGGCACTAACTTTGTGGGAGCCAACAATGAACTTGAAAGAGCATTGTTTTGAAATGAATCACGACAAAACACAAGATGCTTTGCAAAGAACTTGTGATTATTTCAAATTCAAATGAACATTCCTTCAGCTAATCACATGGGTGGTGTCTGAGAGCGGCAGATACGATCAATACGGAGCATGCTCACTACTCTGATACATCAAGCCGGTGACAACTTTGACGATGAGCTGCTGAGGACGCTGATGTGGAAGCCACGGCCATCGTGAACAGTCGCTAACTTGAATGATCCCACATCCCTGGAACCCTAGTCACCGAACCAGTTGCTGACAATGAAATCCAAAGTGCTAATGCCACCTCCAGGTGCCGACTTGTACCTCGTAAGTGATGGAGAAGAGTTCAGTACCTGGCAAATCAGTTTTGGCCAAGATGGAAGAAGAAATACCTTCAGAGCATAACTTCAAGACAGAAGTGGACTGCTCTCGCCGTTGTACTTTAAGTTGTACTTAAAGTATACTGTGCCTGTTAGAATTAGAGAACCTAATTTGAGGAGGTTATGAATGTCAGTCATGACATTTGTTGGTTCGTAAAGATTTACAATACCATTAATGTTCCGAGTGAGTGTTCTGGGCACAGCTCAGAACGGAGTGCAGATGCATTCTGAGAAGCCAAAGCTTCGGCATCTGCGAAGCTTGGGCTCTCTGTGAAGCTTATATCATGTTGTGGAGCTTATACTGCATTCGAGGTTCACACCTGCGAAACTTTCATCATGTGTGAGCTTACACTGTGTCATGAGGTTCATATTGAGCCACGGCGCCATCAGTGTGACCAGGCCCATTCTACGTTTTATCTACATACAAGTGCTACTCTTTAAGGAGGCTTAAAGTGGTCAGTATATCTCTCTATGGAGTTAATTGTAAGACTTCATGTAGTGAGAAAGATTGGAATGTACTTTGTACACGTCTATCATGTTATCGCATTACACGTCACGTACATTCGTGCCATTTGCATAACGTATTTCGACGCCATTTGAAGCCTGTTTCCTGTTTGTTTGTATTTGATTTTTAGTGGAACGTAATGCATTTCTGAAGTGTTGTCACAAAACAACATCATTCTTTACAGTTTCAAGGAGCCATTGGGAGCTCTTCGAGGCTTTCACGGAGCTTTTTGTAATTGGAATTGGAACCATACTCTTTATCAGAGAGTGTCGGTGCTGCCGAAGCAGTTTCCTGGGCTGTTGGGCACAATTCCTGGACAGGTCGCCACTCCGTCGCAGGATACTCGAATGGCTCCAATTATCCCAGCAAGCTGGTACTCACTTTGCCGACCTCGGAAGGTGACAGGCTGAGTCACCCCCTGGTGTGTATTAATTCAGCGGCCAACGGGGCTTGAACTCAGGACCCTTGGATCCCAAGCCGCTACCCTAACCACTACGCCAACACCAGGCTTATACGGAGCTTTTGTGGGAATGAATAAACGCCGAAGCTTCTGTATGAACACTGCTCCTTGTGTCTATATCTGCGTATGACATCCAACGAACCTGCGATACGAGAATTATGAGACCTCTTATGGCAGATAAGCGCTTGCTGTGGCTTGTGGCTGCTGCCATTATACTCCCATCTACTTCCACAACAAACCACTTGAAGAGGTGAAGAAGTTTGTGGTTTGTTCTCTTCCTAAACAAGCCACAAACTTCTGGGCCTCACAATCAGCAATGACCTCTCAGAGCGACAACATTACAAAGGTGGCCTCAAAATCCAGTTGTAAACTGGGTATCCTTCATCATTTCAACTTATCCTTGAAAAATCAAACTATTCAAAGCCGATAACACCTTTGTTGGAAGCTCAATGACCTACTGTGCTGGTTGGTCCACCAGAATTAAATCTGTCTCTGCTGGAATGTGTCATACTTAAATCTCATAACATTATGAAATCTCCCATGAGATTAGTCAAAAGCACAAGGACTGTTGGTATTACATCACAGACACGTCAGTGATCTCATTTTTATTTTATTTTTAATGCCTCTCATTCATTCGAACTCCCTTTGCCCTCCGACTCGACCCAGTATTCAGAATGAGTGCATTTTTCCAGATCCCCTCCTGGTTAAACGGTAGGCTCTCACCCATCTCCACTCTTTTGTTCTCTTTTTCTCCGTTGGTTGTTTATCTCCATTTGCAGGTTTTAGTGGTGGGAGGAAGTTCTCCCAGAACTCAAAAATCTCCATCTCCTATTTTTTGGTAAAGGTATTGTGATTCACGAACCAAACTGTGAAGTTTTGTTCTCATGCCTCGTTTCAAGGCTCTTTTCGAAATCTTCACTGAACCCCTGACAACCTCCACTCATAGCTTGTTTGTGGTGATATTTCCCAGGATGATTTTTAAGGACTCAGTAAAGGTTTTATTCATCATTCCTGCAGCTCCAACTTTCACTGGTACAATTTCAGCTTTCTTCATTTCCAAGTCCTCTTGACCTCATTTTTCAGATCCTGGAATTTGGTCATTTTCCTAATTTCTGTGGAATTTTAGTTTCTCCCCTTAGTGGAACTTCATAAAGCTATTTCATTCCACTCTTCCCCCTAGGACTTTAAGCTGGCAGTGCACTACAATTTCATTTCACTAATTAAAGTGTACCCGTATTGAAATTCATTTCAATGATCAAAGTGTACCTGTATTGAAATTTCATTTCACTAATTAAAGTGTACCTGTATCAAAATTTCATTTCACCAATTAAAGTGTACCTGTATTGAAATTCAATTTCACTAATTAAAGTGTACCTGTATTGAAATTTCCTTTCACTAAACAAAGTGTACCTGTGTTGAAATTTATTTTCACTAATCAAAGTGTACCTGTGTTGAAATTTCATTTCACTAATCAAAGTATACCTGTATTGAAATTATTTCACTTAACAAAGTGTACCTGTATTGAAATTTCATTTCACAAATTAAAGTATACCTGTGTTTGAAATTCCATTTCACCAATTAAAGTGTATCTGTGTTGAAATTCATTTCATAATTAAAGTTACCTGTATTGAAATTTCATTTCACTAAACAAAGTGTACCTGTGTTGAAATTTCATTTCACTAATTAAAATGTACCTGTGTTAAATTCCATTTGACTAATTAAGTGTACTGTGTTGAAATTTCATTTCACTAATTAAAATGTACCTGTGTTTAAATTCCATTTGACTAATTAAAGTGTACCTGTATTGAATTTTCATTTCACGAATCAAAGTAACCTGTGTTGAAATTTAATTTCACTAATCAAAGTGTACCTGTATTGAAATTTAAATTTCACTAACAAAGTGTACCTGTGTTGAAATTTCATTTCACTAATTAAAGTGTACCTGTATTGAAATTTCATTTCACTAATTAAAAGTACCTGTGTTTAAATTCCATTTAACTAATTAAAGTGTACCTGTATTGAAATTTCATTTCACTAATTAAAGTGAACCTGTGTTGAAATTTCATTTCACACTTATCAAAAGTGTACCTGTATTGAAATTTCATTTCACTAATCAAAGTGTACCTGTGTGAAATTTCATTTCACTAATCAAAGTATACCTGTATTGAAATTTAATTTCATAATCAAAAGTGTACCTGTCTTGAAATTTAATTTCACTAATCAAAGTGTACCTGTATTGAAATTTAATTTCACTAAACAAAGTGTACCTGTGTTGAAATTCATTTCACTAAAAGTGTACCTGTGTTGAAATTTCATTCACTAATTAAAGTGTACCTGTATTGAAATTTCATTCACTAATTAAAATGTACCTGTATTGAAATTTCATTTCACTAATTAAAGTGAACTGTGTGAAATTTCATTTCACTAATCAAAGTGTACCTGTATTGAAATTTCATTTCACTAATCAAAGTGTACCTGTAATTGAATTTCATTTACTAATCCAAAGTGTACCTGTGTTGAAATTTCATTTCACTAATCAAAGTATACCTGTATTGAAATTTAATTTCACTAATCAAAGTGTACCTGTCTTGAAATTTAATTTCACTAATCAAAGTATACCTCTATTGAAATTTCATTTCACCAATAAAAGTGTACTGTATTGAAATTTCATTTCACCAATAAAAGTGTACTGTATTGAAATTCATTTCACTAATAAAGTGTACCTGTGTTGAAATTTCATTTCACTAATTAAAGTGTACCTGTATTGAAATTTCATTTCACTAATTTAAAGTGTACCTGTATTGAAATTTCATTTCACTAATTAAAGTGTACCTGTATTGAAATTTCATTACACTAATTAAAGTGTACTTGTGTTGAAATTTCATTTCACTAATCAAAGTGTACCTGTATTGAAATTCATTTCACTAATTAAAGTGTATCTGTATTGAAATTTCATTTCACTAAGTGTACCTGTATTGAAATTTCATTTCACGAATCAAAAGTGTACCTGTGTTGAAATTTCATTTCACTAATCAAAGTGTACCTGTGTTAAATTTCATTCACTAATCAAAGTGTACCTGTATTGAAATTTCATTTCACTAATTAAAGTGTACCTGTATTGAAATTCCATTTCACTAACTAAGTTACCTGTATTGAAAATTTCATTTACGAATCAAAGTGTACTGTGTTGAAATTTCATTTCACTAATTAAAAGTGTACCTGTATTGAAATTTTCATTTCACGATCAAAGTGTACCTGTGTTGAATTTCATTTCACTAAACAAAGTATACCTGTATTGAAATTTCATTTCACGAATCAAAGTGTACCTGTGTTGAAATTTCAATTTCACTAATCAAAGTATACCTGTGTTGAAATTTCATTTCACTAATCAAAGTGTACCTGTATTGAATTTCATTTCACTAATCAAAGTATACCTGTGTTGAAATTTCATTTCACTAATCAAAGTGTACCTGTGTTGAAATTTCATTTCATAATAAGTGTATCTGTATTGAAATTTCATTTCACTAATCAAAGTATACCTGTGTTGAAATTCATTTCACTAATCAAAGTGTACCTGTTATTGAAATTTTTCACTATGAAAGTGTACTGTATTGAAATTTCATTTCACGAATCAAAGTGTACCTGTATGAAATTTCATTTCACGAATAGTGTACCTGTGTTGAAATTATTTCACTAATCAAAGTGTACCTGTATTGAAATTTCATTTCACGAATCAAAGTGTACCTGTGTTGAATTTCATTTCAGCTAATCAAAGTGTACCTGTATTGAATTTCATTCACTAATCAAAGTATACCTGTGTTGAAATTTCATTTCACTAATCAAAGTGTACCTGTATTTGAAATTTCATTTCACAAATTAAAGTATACCTGTGTTGAAATTCCATTTCACTAATGAAAGTGTACCTGTGTTGAAATTTCATTTCACTTAACAAAGTGTACCTGTATTGAAATTTCATTTCACAAATTAAAGTATACCTGTGTTGAAATTCCATTTTCACTAATGAAAGTGTACCTGTGTTGAATTTCATTTCACTAATGAAAGGTACCTGTATTGAAATTCCATTCTTTAATTTGTTGTGAATGTGCATCGTGGTGGCAAAACATATATTATGTGTTGCACTTTGAATACTAGAAGTACCCGTCCTCTAGGAGCCGTCAAGGGGGTCATGTTATTATATTTATGCCTATTTTACTCCAAGGGTCCCAGGATTACACACCCAAAAAAATGATTGCGATCGGTTCAGCCGTTTTTGCGGTACCTGCGAACAGACAGACGGACAGACGGTGAATTATCGTCAGATTCACAGGTATGATTCAGGATGGGCAGAAATCCCAAGCATCCGGTAATTACAGGGACAGTTTCTCATTAGCAGCTCATGCATATTACTCATAGCTCAGGTAGTTTCAATTTGCATTTCATATCTCTCTACACATGGAAAAATAGTTATTAATTGAGAAGCAGATGTTGTTGCCATTTTCTCTCAGGCATTCAATGAAATGAGTTTTCCAAATACCAATTAACACCTTTCTCTGGTAAACTATGCCTTGTGCAATATATGCATTTTAGGTCCATGTCGTTGCAACACTTGCACGAATGACACAAGATGACAGCTGCCTCCACATAAAGTGCAAGAAAAGCTTTGGTTGTAAAGAAAAACAACCGAGCGTGGGTTTTGTTTTGACCTAGAATAATTTCATGAAATATACAAGTAATTGGAAACACCATCATAGTAATAATAGATGAAAACTCATTGATAAATACACTGGTCTCAGGAATGTGGACGTTTTGACATATCAACAACGATGATAATTTCCTCCTGATAATGGAATTTCTACTTTCAACGTCATAGAATAACTAATTATTCACCGAAATTACAAGGAGATGAACCATGTGCTCGTTGATGATCGCTGGAGGATGATCAAGAACTACAAGGTCGAGCGGAGTGCTCAGTTCTTTAATTTAATAAGCATCATCGAATACGACTGCAAACAAATGGGGCATTTTTCTATTCCTACATGAGGACAACAAATGCTGGACCGGTGCGTTATTAAATTTTTGATAAAATGAATGATCATTTATTTAAACAACAAACGACAATTTCTAAACTATTTCGTGTGCTCTATTCAAACGTCAGGCCTGACAAAGCGGGTTTGTGAAAGAGTTTGAAGCAAACTTCCCCCAACGCTGATCCCTCAGGACGACTACTCATTCTAAAATGGCTCCAATTATTCTCACCTGTTTGTGGGGTTGGCCATGGAAGGCTTTTGCCCAAGTCTTTCACGAAGTGGCTGGCTGGGCATGACGTTTCACTCTGGATGGTTGGAATTTGCAATTTGTTCAGGGTGCTGGCGATAACTCACGTAACTCTCTTTGGGAAAGGCAACAGGGGATATTTACATCCACAAACGAATGCCAGCAGATGAGACATCAAACCCAGCCTGGATGGTTCATAGGTCAGTGCACTTACCTCTGAACCATCCTTTGCCAACCTCACAAGAAGGTAGTTATATTTGGCTATAGTTTTGTGAATCACATGTTCCGATGAATGTTTCATTTATCTTTGCTATATCAAAACAAAATCAACGTGGCTCCAATTCTGATGGCACAGCATGGTGTGCACACAAGTGTGATAGCAAAAGATTAATTATCCACCAACATCGTGAAAACGTTGGGATTGATAAAAAAAAAAAAAAAGAAAGAAATGTAGATCAAATATGCAAATACAGCATTAATTAGTAACATTAACAAATCTTAATGGGTCACAATATCTTCTATATTTTTGATCAACTATACAAAGGCCGCCGCCCGGGATCAAATGACGCCCCAGGGAAGTGGCACCTTCGGCACTCCTCTCTGTTTGTTCAACTTTTCAATCCCTTACGAGGGTAACGAGGGCAGCAGTGGTGAGGAGGTAGTGAGGGCATGCAAGGATGAGGAAACAGCAATAAAGATCGGTAGAACGGAGGCCAGGGAGTTTTTGTGGGTGTGAAACAATTAAATATGTCGATTCCTTTTCTGCAGAAGGGATTGTAGACATAGAAATGTGTGTAGTTTTGAAGGAGTCGGAGTTAGGGACATTGAAGGAAGGGTAACGATATGTATCGGGTCATGGTAGGAAGAAGTTGGTTGTGGTACACCTCGGTGTGAATGATTCAGGGAAAGTTTATTCAGAGGTTTTGAAAAAGATACAGGATATTGGGGAAGCGGCTGAAAGCAAAGGATGTGTGAGGTCATGTTTTCTGGGATTCTCCAAAGATTAGGAACAATATAGAAATAATTAGACGTCAACCAATGGTGGAAGATGGTGTCGGGAGGATCAGAATTTCCAAGCTAAAGGAGATGGTGCTTTCTACATTACAAAAGAGGCGATTATGATGGGATATGATAAAGACGTTGTTTTTTTAATTATTATTATTTTTGTGGATACATTGTCAAGGCTCATGTGAGAGCTAGCACACAATGCACAGCAAGGGGGCATGAGACAAGAGGGGTGGAAGAGGGAAGGACAAAACGGTGGGGAACAGAGACATTAGGAGATCCGTGGAAGGGAGAGGCATGGGGCAGGGAACATGGGAATTCAAGATGGACATTACAGGGACTTTCAGGAAGGAAAGCAGGGAATTTGAAGGAGGTGGGTTTGGGTGGATTATCGGGGGTAGAAAGAATCGAGGATTTTGATGGGGGATGATAGGTGGTGGTGAACAGCTGTTTTGAAGCCTGGAGGGAAGAATGGGATTGAATAGAGTGAGGGAGTTTATTCCAAAGGCGGGAAAAAGAGGAATGAAAGAGTGAAGGTGAGCAGTGATTCGTGATTTTGGTAGTTTTACCAGAAGGGGGTTGCTGGCGGACCTTGAGCACCATGCGGAAATATGGGGGGGGGGGGGACATATCTCAAACAGAGCAGGGGGGGGGCGAGTCCAGAGAGGAGACAGTAGAAGACAGAAAGACCACTGACCTGCCTATGGTGAGAGAGTGAGAGGCCCAAAGACTCAGATCACTGCGGGAGATACAATGATCCTAAATGCCTTGGTTTCCACAGCTAAAGCGGAGAAAGGTGAGAGGCAGGAGCACCAGCCCAGAGGGGAGCAGAACTCCATCAGGCTGCAGACGAAAGCTTTGTAAGTGGTCAGGAGCTCAGGTGGGCCGAGGAAGGACTTTGTACGACGGAGGATTCCCAGTCGGCGACTGACTTTGGAGGCCAGGTTGAAATGTGCTTTCCCAGGAATTATCATGGCAGATAGTGAGACCCAGAAGCTTGAAAGAAAGGACTTCTTCTAGCAGATTGTTGAGAAAGTAGATGGGGGTGGGGGGGGATTCCAAATGGTCCTTTCAGAGAGACATGGTGAGAGTGTGAGATTTGTCTAGATTGAAAGACATGTTCCATGTGTTGGACCTTTTTGTGATTTTACCCAGATCTGCAGTGAGCGAAGAAGCTGCTGCTTGCCGGTCTGAGGGATGACCGATGGTACGCAAAGAGATGGTCATCAGCAAAGAGATAAAGAGGATTTTCAGAGTCGGAGATCATTGATGAAAACCAGAAAAGAACAGGACCAGAACACTGCCTTGAGGAACTCCAGCCTGGACAGGAAGAAGGCGA
>CM068964.1:104135279-104158071 GCA_035128595.1 Eptatretus atami | reverse complement strand
TGGAATAGTTAGAGAGTAAATAAGAGGAGAGTTAGAGAGTAAATAAGAGGAGAGTTATAGAGTAAATAAGAGGAGATTTAGAGAGTAAATAAGAGGAGAGTTAGAGAGTAAATAAGAGGAGAGTTAGAGAGTAAATAAGAGGAGAGTAGAGAGTAAATGGAATAGTTAGAGAGTAAATAAGAGGAGAGTTAGAGAGTAAATAAGATGAGAGTTAGAGAGTAAATAAGATGAGAGTTAGAGAGTAAATAAGAGGAGAGTTAGAGAGTAAATAAGAGGAGAGTTAGAGAGTAAATAAGAGGAGAGTTTAGAGGAGTAATAAGAGGAGAGTTAGAGAGTAAATAAGAGGAGAGTTAGAGAGTAAATAAGAGGAGAGTTAGAGAGTAAATAAGAGACATAGAACCCATGGTGGCATCCCAAGAAGACCGATAATCCTCCAGAGGGCATCATGATTCACTGAATCGAACACTTTGCGGAGATCAACTTCGGCTGCAAGCAGGTCCTGCTGAAACTTTGGCCTGTATTCGGTGAGGACCCGAAGAGCAAGGATAGGGTCAATCGTTGACCTTTTTGGTGTAAAGCCAGACTGCTCTGGACACTCGTGCTCAAGCAGATGTTGGCGAACCTGATGAAGAATTATCTGAGCAAAGACCTTGGCTCGGCACTGAGAGCAACGTCACCCCAATGGTCTTGTTGCAGTCTTGGAGAGAAACCCCATTGGCGTTTCACCTTTCTCCTGCTGTTCTCTTTGCTATGTTGTGTCCTGATCTCTTCTCTGTCCTTGCTCTTCTACGAGCCTTGATGATGTATTTAAAAAAAACAGAAAACAAAAAAGTGTCACAAATGCCAAATTGTGAAGTTGAAGCTGAAGTTGGGAATTAAGTGAATTCAGCATCTCGTGGACCATCGGTTTTCCTCAATACATCTCAATTGTTAAATGTTGATATTATTGATGCTTTGACATGGACATACAAAAACGTTCCATTTAGTCAGATATTTCAAAATTATAAAAATAAAAATTAACGGCAGTTTATTGCGGATACATTGGCCTTGGCAAAAAAGCTTAATATCTTGACAACCCAATATGTTCATATCACAAGAGAGTTGAAAAGTGATGCTTCATTCAAATCTGCATGAAACCCAAGCGGTAGGTTTTTCGGCTGAACAGATAAGTGCTTCCAAAATGTCTGCTGGTTTAAGCGTTTGTTCTCATTCAAAAGGTCAGACAAACAAACATCCAATTATTCCACGTTTGTTGATGTACCTTCCACGAGAATGGAGAAAAGTGTGCCCATTATCAAGAAGTCCGTAGACTTCTTATGTAAGGATAGCCTGGACACTCCATCAGCTAAAAACATAAATCCTCAAAAATAAATAAATAAAATCTCCCAAGATAGAACTTATAAACCTATAAATAACCTAACAATCATGTATGGAGAATTCCCCCATCCAATGACGCTCATTAAACTTTGTGATATCATCCATCGTTGAACAAGAAAAATGAGAGAACTAATAATGCCCATTTATCATTCTTCTTCTTCTTCTTCCTCTTCTTCTTCTTCTGTTCTGAGAGCCTAACTCAAAATTGGGTTTAAGCTGCGAACTCAGTTTAAACAACAATGGACTGCATTTTGTAGTGGGAAGGTGCAAACTGATCCAAATCTTGAAAGGATTCCGTGAAAAGTATGCGAAACTGCATTCCTTTGCGAGGTGCTCTACAGGGAATCAAAGCAAATCTGGTGAGAAACAGACGTTTTAAAAAAAAAGTTATAACATTTGCGTGGACCGCAAACCGATGTACCACGTGATGCGTGCACATACGAGAAGGCCACGTGGCGGATTATGTGCGATGTTTATTTCATATCTTCTTCTTCCTTCCCCTTGCCGACCTACCATCCTCTTCTACTTTTGCCAATCCACATTCACCACACACCTTCACGATCTTCTCTTCAACCTTTCCTTTACCTAATCCTTAAAAAAAATAAAAAGACGGTCTCATAAAATGTTACAACTTCCTCTTTCACACGTGTGGTTCTCTGTATTGTATCATAATTCACTAGTCTTATTTTTCAATTCGACCTTTCCTTCATTCCGTGTATAAAACGTCCCACTGTTACAACGTTTCTTTTCTCAATTCTCTTAAATCTCCATTATTGCATCCCCGATGTAACGTCCTCAATCACATCTCTGACTTGAAAAAAATTTAAATCCCAGTTTGCAATATACATGTTCATGTTCCATCAATCGTCCTTTTTTTTTTCCAACTTCCGTGCCAATTCACCCCACGTCCTTAAATCTACCTCATCCGAACCCCTCACCTGTTATATGCTCTCCTTACTCCTCCCATCTTGCCCCTCATCCTACCTCCAATCTGAGCACCTCTTCACTGTCCGCTGCTTTAGTATCAGCCACTCCTCTGGTGTCCCAAACTGTGTGGTGTTCTAACATCTGTGGGCTCCGTTCTAACCGAACAGATATCTCACCCTGTCAATCAGTACACTCAATACCTCCCCCTCTTTCCAACCTCTCAAATCTTGTTCCAACCGCCCCCTTACTCACCATATCACGATCAAGTATCATCGCTCACTTCTCCCCACCTCCCCCATCACCCTCCTGTCCCTTGGCCATGCCTGCTCTCATCGTCTCACTTCCCTCTCAAAGCTTCGCTATCACCCCTCCCAATCAAAGCAATCTTCACACTCTTCTCCCTCCAAGCTTCACTCTCACCTTTTTCAAACACTCCCACTTCACCCTTCTCCCTCCAATCTCCCCCCTCACATCAACAAAGCTGCCTCCTTCCCCTGCACTCTCTTCCATCTCCTCCCTCCACCTCCTCCAATCTTCAACTTCCCTCTGCTCCCTCTCTTATGACTCCCCACTGTACCTCATCCCATCACTACCGAGTCCTTTTTTCCTCCTTATCCGGCCCTCTCCCCAAGCTCTTCTGCAATCCCTCACACTCTGTCAACAACTCTCCCAACCTACCCCCTCCTCCCTCATCCTACCATCCCCCTCCCCTCCCTCTTCCTTAAAAGTGTGTACCTCAAATATCCAGGGCCTTCGCTCAAACCTGACAGATCTCTCCATACAGGTTGCCACTGCCAAACCAGACATAATCTGCTTAACAGAAACTTTCCTCCCCCAAGACGTCTCTGACTCCCAAGTATCTTTCCCTGGTTACTCCTCCTCCGGTATAACAGACCTGAGCCTCGTCCTGATGGAGGAGTTGCTCTCTTCATCAAAGACTCTATTCCTCACTCTCCATGCACTGCCCTCACTCCCCCACACCCCCAGGAATACCTCTGGCTACGGCTTCCCCTCCACTCCCACTTCATGTTTATGTGTACACAGTACCATCCACCAAACAGTGATGACTCCATTTACACCTCACTATCCGAAAACATGGACCAACTTCTATCTTCTCATCCAAACTCTCTCTTCCTCATATGTGGCGACTTCAATTGTCATCATGCCAATTGGCTATGTGTGGGTACCTCTCTCACCCGCTATGGCACTTCAGCAAAGGACTTCTGCGACTCATTGGGACTGACTCAATCTGTTAACTTCCTGACCCGGATCTCAGCCAACAGTACTCTAACTCTTCTGGATTTTGTTTTGACCAATTTCCCTGAAAATGTCTGCTGTTCTTCCTCTGCTCCATTCGGTGCATCTGACCACATGCTTGTCAAAGTAAACATCTTTCTGTACCCATCGCTTTCTGTACCCACCTTACCCAGTCGCACCAAACTGTTCCTGGACTCTGTGTCCTTTTCTCCTGACAAGGTGGAAGCTTGCTGTCAAACCTCGACTCAGATTCTGCAACCGGTCCAGACGGCATCAGCCCACGTGTCCTAAAAACCTGCTCTTCTGCTCTTGCTCACCCCCTCTCTGCTCTATTCACCCTCTCATTTGCTCAAGGTCATCTGCCATCTGCTTGGAAATCAGCAAACATCACTGCCCTGCACAAAAAGGTGCAAAAACAGAACCCTGCAACTACAGACCAATCGGCCTTCTCCCAATCATCAGCAAGGTTATGGAATCCATCATCGCTTCTGACATCAAATCACTCTACCCTGGATATGCTGCTTCTGCTCTCCAACAATGGATGGAGGTCATCATTGCCAGACATGAGATCAGAGTCATCTTCCCAGACATATCCGAGCTTTCAATACGTCTGGAATAGGGTTGAGACAGGCACAGAGGGTGGGGGTGAGAGATTCCAGCAGATGTAACACCCAGTTTTATGGTCCATCTGAGAGACGGCACACACAATGATGAATCACCCTGCCTGTGAAACACCGGGATGACACTTTATAACTGGGTCGGGATTCAAATCGAGGCAACACAGAGTGAGCATGCGTAGCTCTTGGCTTTCCTGCCATGATGTGGCGATTCATTATTTCATAACTGAAAACATTTTTCACTCATTGTGATCAAATAATTTATATTGACTTCTTACCTCCGAGACAGAAACACGGTATTGCCATTGAAACTTGATGAACGCACACCAAGAGGCTTCACCAAGTAATCCACGAAACAGCTGAAGAAACTTTTAAAAACAAAACGTGTAATTTTTATTTGCATTTATCTATGATGAAGTGACGGGTCATATAATGGAAGAACAAAAAGGGGAAACGTCGTGGAAAATAAAATTTAACATTTTCAGTGAGCCAGCCACGGCCTGTTGCACTGCAGAACAACACGTGGCCAATGCAGGTGAGTAGCCCTGAACTTTGTTCAAGTCTATCGACAAATAGTATTCAGTGGCAGTGCGAATGTTGTAGAGTGATCGCCAAGTGGCTTAAGCACTCCAACAAAACAGTTGTAAGAAACGGCTCTCTTGGCACATGATTAGCAATCTCCAAACCATCATACTAAACACTAGCAAGGTCGAAGACGGGTAATGTCACTGAAATGGACGCTCATTTTCACCCCTGAATTTCTTGAAAGATAAGCATCAGTTCACCATAAAAATTACATTAAGCCCCTTTCCAGATAGTAACGTAAATACCTGCTAATTGTCCGGAGGCTATGATGTGATTTGGCGCCGCAAATTGGCACCAAAATTTGGCGTTTGTCTTATTGTATAGATACACCTCCCGGAGACGCTCAAAATGTCAAATATGGTGGAATTGGACAAATGAAATTTTTTTTTTAAGAGTCGGAACTGCTTACAAGTTCGATTCTAGGGCTTACATTTTGTAATTCTGCTTAGTTTAAGAGATTATCGAGGTTATGGCATGTGCGGAAATGAAATAGAGCCAACAAGGCTGGGGTCTCCGGGTGTTTATAAGCATTGCAGTGTAACTAGTGATTCGTAGTGATGATGAACACGCATTTGATAATTTGAATGAGGAAAGCGATTGAAAAAACTTCATCGTTAAGAAATCATTGCGACCTGTTCCAAGTCAACGCATCGTTGAGCAGGCCAAAAAACATGGCGGCTTCAGACCCCAGCGAGTTAACCCAGAAAACGCCTTCAGACCTCAGAGAGCAAGGTGGCCTAGGATCACGTGATGAAGGATATAATTAAATGAGGCCGTTAATTAACTTCAAAAGGGGTGTTCTAATTAACCCAAACAACCAATTTTCACTCTGACAAACCTTGGAGTTTTCTTAGTGTACATGCAAAGTTTCAGGCTAATAGGTTTCATGGTTTGGAGTTATGGAGGACACACACACACACGCGCACACACACACACACATTTGTATAGATGTCATTATTTTTCAATGTGCACATAAACACAACACGTAACTTCATTCCGAGTTTGATAAACGGACGAGCATTTCATACCTGCGGTAGATGAGGACTGGGGTTGAAACCACACTGGTTGCACACATCCAAGTGGCAGTGTGTACATTGGCTGTAGTTGATTTTCCCAGACGCATCCGAGGACATTTTGGTGATTTTGCAGAGTGCGCAAACAGCTGCACTCATCTTTGGCACCGACGGCATAGACCGAGTCCCAGCTCTTGTGCTCGAAGCGGAACCGTCAAAATGGACAGCCGTCTCCTTCGCACGGCAACCGTCATTCATGGATGAGTCTCTCGGTCTTGCGCCGGTCCCTGCGGACGAATTATTCTTTGTGACGCTTGTTCTCGGCTTCTGTCTCTCGGTCTGTATGTTGGATTGTCCGAGACGCAAAGTGCTCCTCGAGTTGCCTTGTGGAACGTTTTGTGCACTTCTATCCCCATTCGTTTTGCTATGACGCTTGTCCTGCTGCAGACCAACAAAGCCATTATCAGAGCCAAGAGGATCTGGTTTCCTCATAGTGGAAACGGCCTTCCCACCTTGAGCGACCGATGGAGTGACTTGCTCGCTCGTTTTTCCATCCTGTAAAGGTCGTTCCACCTCATGCTGTCTGATGCTCGTGGTGTCAAGGTGTTGAGCCCCCGTGCTAGGCCCGTGCAGTCCAGCTTGAGAAAAAGGTCCACTTGTGACTTTCTTTGCATTATCCACATTACCGACTGTATCCCTGAAAGATACAATTGTACACTTAGTACATACAAGAGATAATAACCAAGTGAATCAACTGAATCAACTGATGTTATATACCAGAACGGCAGGTAGAGCGCATATCTCCGCCAGGCTGAACAGTTTACCTTTTGTATCCCACTGATAGGCCAGATATGGATCCAGATTTGAACCAAAATCGAATCGGCTTGTTGTCGTCACCTAACCTACTCATCCACCAGGTTTTTGTCATAACTCGTCCACAACTCTTTGAAGTATCGTGACATACAGTTACGACAAAGCGTTTTGGACCCAATCTCTAAATGGTGAAGAATCACTGAAAAAATCAATCATTTCTCGTATCCGGATCTGAATCCTCACCAAAATCTAATCATCCTTGTCACACGCACGACCTGTCCACCAAATTTTGCCCGAATCAGTTCATAACTTTTTGAGATATCATGCTCACAGACAAACAGACGGGGTGAAAACAACCTCTGTGCACCTTCGGTCCCAGAGGTAATGAAGGAGTTAAATGGAAATGTCATTAAACTTATAAACTTACTACCTCTGTGCACCTTCGGTCCCGGAGGTAAATGGAAATGTCATTAAACTTATAAACTTACTACATCTATCCACAAGATTCAGGCAAAAGTCCTGTTGAAACATGTAACACCTACTCCATGATGTTCGGTTTACTCTTCTTCTTCTTTACTAAAAAGACCCAGATGTGACGTCATAAACCGAAGTGCAATGATTGTTTACTAAAGGATCGCTTCACATGAACATTGTATCATTGTTCACATTTGCAGGACCATGACAAGTGAATTGAAACATGAAAAATTCACCTTCATCTTTAACCTCCGCCATCGAAGATGGACGGAGGTTACTGTTTTCACGCCTTTCTGTTTGTTTGTCGTTTGTTTGTTTGTTTGTGAACAGTATTACGGAAAAACTCCTCGACGGATTTCGACGAAACTTGGTGGGGGTATTAGGTATGGTCCAAGATCATGCCAATAGATTTTGGACTTGGTCCAAAATCCAATATGGCCGCTATGGCGGCCATTTTGAAAAAATATTTGAATTTTATTATTTTGCATTTCTACATGTTTTAAGTGATTTCCAACCCCCCCCCCCCCCCACCCAAAAAATAATTGTTAGAGAAAAAAAAATTTTGCAACTTTTTTTTCAACAAAATTTCGATTTTTTTTTTTGCATTTGTACATGTATAGTGATTTCCAACAATAAAACATGCCAAAATTATAATTGTGGCTGATTTTGGTACTTCAGGTGGATATACCCACGTAAAATCAATTTCTGTCTCAAGGAATCTAGTTATGACGAATGAATTGAGTATGTAAAAGTTAAAAGTAAAAGGGAAAGTTGCAAACTATAACTCTGTGAGCACTGTTGACGTCAAATTGAATGAATAGGATATCAGGTTCACTTGAGTGACCCAGCAGTATTGGGGCGGAGTTTTGCACTCTACCGAGTGCTCCCCCTCTTGTTATAGTTGTGTTCCCAGGTTTTAATCATTTAAACATTCTTTCAATTGTCTGACATCGTCATGACAATATGTATCTAATCTAACACTAATCAGCTGCATTGCTCTTCCCCTAATATCGAGGGAGTAGTTTTTCTTTATTAGAGACGAGCAATACAACCCGTTGCTTGCTGACAGGAATATTAGGGGGGAGGGAAAAGGGAGAGAGGGAGAGGAGGGAGGGAAAGGATGGAGAAGAGAGGGATAGGGGTAGGAGAGAGAGAGGGATAGGGGTGGGAGTGAGAGGATAGGGTAGGAGAGAGAGGATAGGGGTGGAGGAGGGATAGGGGAGAGAGAGGGGATAGGGTGGAGAGAGAGGATAGGGGTGGGAGAGAGAAGGGTGGGAGAGAGAGGGATAGGGGTGGGAGAGAGAGGGATAGGGGTGGGAGTGAGGGGATAGGGGTGGGAGTGAGAGGGATAGGGGTAGGAGAGAGAGGGATAGGGTGGGAGAGAGGGATGGGGTGGGAGTGAGTGGGATAGGGGGGAGAGAGTGGAGGGGGAGGAGAGGGATAGGGTAGGGGAGGAGAGAGAGGGATAGGGGTGGGAGAGAGTGGGATAGGGTAGGAGAGAGAGGATAGGGAGGAGAGGAGATAGGGTGGGAGTGGAGTGGAGTAGGAGGGGGATAGGGTGGGAGGGAGAGAGTGATAGGGGTGGGAGGAGAGGGATAGGGTGGAGTGAGAGGGATAGGGTGGGAGTGAGAGGGATAGGGTGGGATGTGAGGGATAGGGTGGGAGTGAGAGGGATAGGGTGGGAGTGAAGGGATAGGGGTGGAGTGAGAGGGATAGGGTGGAGTGAGAGGATAGGGTGGGGAGTGAGGGGATAGGGTGGAGTGAGAGGGATAGAGGTGGGAGATGAGATGGATAGGTGGGAGAGAGGAAGGTGGGGGAGATGGAGGGTGGGAGTGAGAGGGATGAGGGGATAGGGAGTGAGAGGATAGGGGTGGAGTGAGAGGGATAGGGTGAGTGAGAGGATAGGGGTGGGAGTGAGAGGGATAGAGTAGGGGAGAGAGGGATAGGGTGGGAGAGAGAAGTGGGATAGGGTGGGAGGAGAGGGAGGGTGGGAGTGAGAGGGAGGTGGGAGGGAGAGGGTGGGAGTGAGAGGGATAGGGTGGAGAGAGAAGGGTGGGGGAGAGAGGATAGGGGGGGAGAGGGATAGGGGTGGGAGTGAGGAGGGATAGGGGTGGGAGAGAGAGGGTAGGTGGAGAGAGAGGATAGGGGTGGGAAGGAGAGGATAGGTGGGAGTGAGAGGGATAGGGGTGGGGAGTGAGAGATAGGGGTGGAGTGAGAGGGATAGGTGGATGAGAGGGATAGGGGGGAGAGGATGGGAGTGAGAGGGATAGGTGGGAGTGAGAGGAATGGTGGGAGGGGTGGGGTGAGAGGATAGGGGTGGGAGTGAGAGGGATAGGGTGGGAGTGAGAGGGATAGGGTGGAGTGAGAGGATAGGGGTGGGTGAGAGGGATAGGGGTGGGAGTGAGAGGAGGGGTGGAGGGATGGAGGAGAGAGTGGAGGGTGGGGTGAGAGGATAGGGTGGGAGGAGAGGATAGGGGTGGGAGGAGAGGAATAGGGTGGGAGAGATGGATAGGTGGGAGGAGAGTGGGATAGGGGTGGGAGAGAGTGGGAAGGGGTGGGAGAGAGTGGGGATAGGGGTGGAGAGAGAGGGAAGGGGCAGGACAGAGAAGAAAGGACGGGAGAGAGGGAAGGGTGGGAAGAGAGAGGTGAGATAGGGTGAGAGAGGCAGAATGGTGGATAGGGGTGAGAGAGGCAGAAGGGTGAGATAGGGTGAAGAGAAGCGAAGGGTGAGATAGGGGTGAGTGAGAGGATAGGGGTGGGAGAGAGTGGAGAGAGTGGGATAGGGTGAGAGAGGCAGAAGGGTGAGATAGGGGTGAGAGAGGCAGAAGGGTGAGATAGGGGTGAGAGTGAGAGGATAGGGGTGGGAGAGAGTGGGATAGGGGTGAGAGAGGCAGAAGGTGAGACAGGGGTGAGAGAGGCAGAAGGGTGAGATAGGGGTGAGAGTGAGAGGGATAGGGGGGGGTGGAGAGAGTGAGATAGGGGTGAGAGAGGCAGAAGGGGGAATAGGGGTGAGAGAGAGGCAGAAGGGTGGGATAGGGTGGGAGTGAGAGGGATAGGGGTGGGGAGAGAGAGGGAAGGGGCAGGACAGAGAGGAAAGGACGGGGAGAGAGGGAAGGGGGGAGAGAGAGGTGAGGAGGGGAGAGAAGGCAGAATGGTGGGATAGGGTGAGAGGACAATGGGAGAGAGCAGAAGTGGGATAGGGTGAGAGAGGCAGAAGGGTGAGAGAGCGAGTGGAGCGAGGGGAAGGAGGATGGAGGGGGGGAGGGGAGGGAATGGGAAGGTGGTGCGAGGGGAGGGGAGGAAGAAAGGGAGGCAGTACTCATATCGTACATTAACACATATATCCTGATATAACACAACATTAACATTACCTGAATACTAACACCATACATTAACAGTTATCCTGAATACTACACATACATTAACACATTATCCTGAATACTAAATCATACATTAACACATTATCCTGAATACTAACACATTATCCTGAATCGAACACCTACATTAAACATTATCCTGAAATAACACCATGCATTAACACATTATCCTGATACTAATCACCATTAACACGTTATCTAATACTAACATCACCATTACACGTTATCCTGAATACTAACAATCACCTTAACGTTATCCTGAATACTAACATCACCATTAACATGTTATCTTGAATTACAACATCACCATTAACACGTTATCCTGAATACTAACATCACCATTACATGTTATCCGAATACTAACATCACCATTGACATGTTATCCTGAATACTACCTCACCATTAACATGTTATCCTGAATACTAACATCACATTAATACATAATTATCCTGATACTAAATCACCATTAACATTATCTGAATACTACGTCACCATAACATGTTTATATCCTGAATACTAACACACATTCACACTTATCCTGAATACTAACATCACCATTACACAGTTATCCTGAATACTAAATCACCTAACATTATCTGAATACAACATCACCATCACAGTTCCTGAATACTAACATCACCATTAACATGTATATCCTGAATACTAACATCACCATCACCATTAACATGTTATCCTGATACTAACATCACCATTCATACTGTTATCCTGAATACTAACATCACCATTAACATTTATCCTGAATACTAACATCACCATTAACACGTATCCTGAATTACTAACAGCTTAGCCCATTGACACGTTATCCTGAATACTAACATCACCATAAAATGTATCCTGAATACTAACATCACCATTAACATGTTATCCTAATACTAACATCACCATTACACGTTATCCTGAATACTAAACACTTCCTGAACTTATTCCTGAAACTAACATCACCATCTACATGTTTCGTACATACATAACATCACCATAACACGTTATCTGAATACTAACATCACCATTAACATGTTATTGTGAATACCAACATCACCATTAACATGTTATCCTGAATACTAACATCACCATTAAACCACGTTATCCTGATACTAACATCACCATTAACACGTTATCCTGAATACTAACATACACCATTCACACATTATCCTGATACTAACAGCTTGCCATTGACACGTTATCCCGAATACTAACATCACCATTAACATGTTATCCTATGAATAATAAATCACCAATCACATTAACATGTTATCCTGAATACTAAATCACCATACACTTATCCGAATACTAACATCACATTAAACATGTATCCTGAATACTAACATCACCATTCACACATTATCCTGAATACTAACAGCTTGCCCATTGACACGTTATCCTGAATACTACATCACCATTAACATGTTATCTGAATACTAACATTCACCAATCACCATTAACATGTTATCCTGAATACTAACATCACCATTAACACGTTATCTGAATACTAACATCACCATTAACATGTTATCCTGAATACTAACATCACCATTAACACGTTATCCTGAATACTAACATCACCATTAACACGGTTACATTGAAACACGTTGTGATGCCGCGTGGGAGACTCGTCCATCTGCAGGACGTACCGTGTCCGGGAACCCTCCGTGCTGCCCCGCACGTTTGCCGCTGTCCGAGCCGGGCCGGTTTCGGACCTCGGACGTGACGCTGCACCTGCGTTCGGACTGACCACTCGGCCCTTGTCCAGGCGTCTCTGGCGGTAAATTCGCCTCCCCTTCGCCGCTGACATCGTTACCATGCGTTTAACCCGCGAGTCGCCGTAACCATTACCCGGCCGCTTTCACAGCCGTGTTCGGAGCGCTGGTCAGTTCGCTCGTTCCACCTCCCTCCCCCACACAGTGAACACCGGGCGCTGTCCCGCGCTGAACGACGGACGACTCTGCTGCGCTGCGTTCACGACGTGCCTGTGATGGAGCGTCGTGTGCGCATGCGCAGTGAGGTCGAGGCGGTGGAGCTAAAGGGTAGAAAATGAATGGGTTCATGATGCGGGAGCAAACACTGAAGCGGATTGTTTCCCTGTGAATGGGGTATAAGATTTTTCTGAAGGAAGTCATGGGAATGGAGGGGGGGGATGCGGAGAGAGGGCCGTTTGTCCATAAGAAAGAGATAATAATATCGAAATCGACTGGTTTGCACAGAATTCAGTTCACAATCCATGATAAAGTACCGATTTATTTATTTATACACATGAGGTCATTTGGCCTAATACGCCGAGATACTTCACTCACACAAATTAATTTAATCTCTCACTTTATTCACTTAATTTGGTTGTGGGAACAACGAGTGGTGAGGGGTACAGTGGGGCACAGTGGGGTACACAAGGACATCACCACGAGTAGTGAGGGGCACAGTGGAGGTACAGTGGGGTACAGTGGGTACACAAGGACATCACCACGAGTAGTGAGGGCACAGTGGGGCACACAAGGACATCACCACGAGTAGTGAGGGCACAGTGGGGTACACAAGGACATCACCACGAGTAGTGAGGGCACAGCGGGGCACACAAGACATCACCACGAGTAGTGAGGGCACACAAGGACATCACCACGAGTAGTGAGGGCACAGTGGGGTACACAAGACATCACCACGAGTAGTGAGGGGTACAGTGGGGTACACAAGGACATCACCACGAGTGGTGAGGTACAGTGGGGAACACACGGACATCACCACGAGTGTGAGGGTACAGTGGGCACACAAGGACATCACCACGAGTGGTGAGGGGTACAGTGGGGCACACAGGACATCACCACGAGTAGTGAGGGGTACAGTGGGGCACACAAGGACATTACGAGAGTTGGTGCTTTTTGAGTAATTAAGTGGGTTCCAGGTTTAGGAATAAACAAACACTGAAAGAATGTTCCCTTTTTCACAAGACCTTTTCACAAACATAACAACTCCACATGTATGTAAACAGTAATTAGTGCTGGAGTGGAGGGATAAGAACAAATCAAAACTAGAGGGGGAGCACTCGGAGAGTGCAAACCTCCGCCGCCAATACTGCTGGGTCACTCAAGTGAACCTTATATCTTATTCATTTAAATATGATGTCAACAGTGCTGACAGAGTTATAGTTCTTTTCTCCAACATTTTTTTTTTGGGGGGGGGGGGGGTGGGTTGGAAATCACTTAAAACATGTAGAAAGGAAAAAAAAGAAATTGAAATTTTGTTGAAAAAAAAGTTGCAAAAATTTTTCTTTTTCTCTAACAATTTATTTTGGGGGGGGGGGTTGGAAATCACTTAAAACATGTAGAAATGCAAAAAAAAAAAAATTTTTCTCTTAATTTTTTTTGGGGGGGGGGGACAAAGTCCAAAATCTAATGGCATGATCCTTGGACCATACCTAACCCCCCCACCAAGTTTCGTCGAAAATCCGTCGAGGAGTTTTTCCGTAATACTGTTCACAAACAAAACAAACAAACAAACAAGCAGTCATAGACTGGTACTTACGAAATCGTCAACTTGACCTTGACCTTGTCTAATAAAAGCTGTCTCTAGAGAAGGTAGCGACGCAAACGATCGCGTAATGCTTGTGTTACAATCCCCCTCATTAGCATAATCTTCAGTGCATAATACCTCAGATACGACACCCGACATAAATCTCATAAAACATCCGATTTTTACCAGAATTTCGACAACCGAGTTTTAGCGTCCTAAGCGATCGCAAAAACCGAAGACAAAATTAAAATCGAAGTTAAAATGAACTCGTAACGTCGAGCAAAGCAAAAATCTCCATTTCTCACGCAATTATTTAATATTTATTTTATCAAAGTCACAAAACCGTAATATTCGGCATCCACCAACAATCTTTACATAATCGACGGCTCAGCGAGTCAGGCATGCGGACGATAACCTTTATTGGATAAAAAATGACTTTTAAACACCATCTTTATCGAAAAAAACCGTCACCGCGCACACGAAAACCTTAACGTGACTCAACGACGCGTCTGCTCGAGGGCACTGCATCATTGGACGACCCGTGACGTCTGCTCGAGCGCACGCATCATGGGACGACCCTTGACGCTTCGAGTGAAATATTTTTTATACAATCTTAAAACGTCTCCAAAACATCCGATTTTTTACCAGAATTTCGACAACCGAGTTTTAAGCATCCGAAGCGATCGCAAAAAAACGAAGACAAAATTAAAATCGGAAGTTAAAACGAACTCGTAACGTCGAGCGACGCAAAAAATACTCACATTTCTCCCACCGTTAATTTACGGAATTATGTTTGACTCACTGTGACCTTGACCTTGACCGATTTGACCAAAATCTAATCAGCACTAGCCCTCGCCCTCCTGAATCACGTGATGTAATTTGACATTGGTAGCTTCTTCCGTTCTCGAGTTATCGTGCCTACAAACAAACAAACATACAAACAAAAAAAAAAGCAGTCACAGACTGGTACTACGAAATCGTCAACTTGACCTCTGACCTTGTCTAATAAAAGCTGTCTCTAGAGAAGGTAGCGACGCAAACCAGAAGTTTCTACGATGATTTCTGTACCAAAACCACCAAAATCGAATGTTTTGGATGTTTGACCTCACCGTGACCTTGACCTTTGACCGATTTTGACCAAAATCTAATCAGCACGAGCCATCACCCTCCGAATCACGTGGTGTTAATTTGACATTGGTAGCTTCTTCCGTTCTCGAGTTATCATGCCTACAAACAAAACAACAAACAAACACACAAACCAAACAGAAACGGAAGTCATCAATATACTTACGAAATCTTTAGATTTCGTAAGTAACAAACAGAAAGGTGAAAACAGTAACCTCCGATCTTCGATGGCGGAGGTTAATAATACACAGGAATTCTGGAGGTACATAGAAGGATTGGGATATGAGGGTTGCCTACAAGGATATTGCCTCGACCTATGTTGTACCTTGTCTGTGCATCTCCTTCCCTTTTTGTTCCCTGACCCTCGCAAAAAGGTCAGAGATGGAGTATATTAAAATGTGCTCCGTCCGACCGACCGTCCATGTACTTTCGTTTACACAAGATTAAAAAAAACGTCGAACATTTAGCTTTCATATTGCAGATAGCTATTCCTCAAGTCATTATCTCAACCTGATTTGATCATGGCTGTGATTGGCTGTATTGTGTTGCCATGGCAACCATCTCGGTAACTTGGCTTGTGCATGCCATATTTCAAAAATCATTCAAAACTTAGCATTCATATGACACATATCTATCCCTCGTACCGACAAAAAGGCGGTGGACCTAGAGTATCAGATCCTTGTTCTAAAGTATAAACAAAGCCCCGTCTCCTTCGGCCGTTCCTCATAGCTTAGTCGAGCTAGGCCCAGAATCAATCTCATCACTGAAAAAGATCACTTCACAAGACGTATCAAACACTCTGTGAAAAGAAAATGAAGAGTCACCACTCCTGCACCAAAACCAGAGGAAAAGAATCACTTCCACCAAGACGTTTTTGAAAACACTCTGTAGTGAAAGGCCATGAAGATCACATTCCTGACACCACAAAAAACAGAGGAAACATATCACCATTCCACAAAACGTTTTGAAATCCAGTTCCTGGTTGAAAGGCAATGAAGAGGTCACCACTATCCTGACACCAAAAACAGAGAAAAGATCACTTCCAACAAGGGACGTTTTGAAAACACGTCTGGTGAAAGGCAATGAAGAGTTCACCACTCCTGGCCACCAAGAAACAAGGAAACAGATCACTTACACAACGTTTTGAAAACACTTCTGGTTGAATAGCAATGAAAGATCACATCCTGACACCAACCAAACAGAAGGAAGAGCACTCTTCCACAAGGACGTTTGAAAAATCTTCGGGAAAGGCGGCAATTGAAGAGCTCACCAACTCCTGACCACCAAAAGGCAGAGAAAGAAAGAAAGCTCCACCTTCACAAGCATTTGAAAACACTTCTGTGAAAGCAATTGAAAAGATCACCACCGCCTGGACACCAAAACAGAGGATAAGATCACTTCCACAGGACTCTTTGAAAAACACTCTGTGAGGTGAAAGCAATAGAGTACACACTCTGCACAAAACAGAGAAAAGTATCACTCCAAGCCCACGTTTTGAAACACTGTAGTGAAGGCAATGAAGAGTCAGACCACTCCTGACACCAAAACAGAGGAAAGATCAACTTCCAGAAGACGTTTTTAAAAAATAATTTAGGGAAAGGCAATGAAGAGCACCACTCCTGACACCATAAAACAGAGGAAAGAGATTCACTTCACAAGACGTTTTGAAAAACACTTCTGTGAAAGGCAATGAAGAGCCACACCGCCTGACACCAAAAAACAGAGTATAAGATCACTTCCACAAAGACGTTTTTTGGAAAACACCTATCTGGTGAAAAGGCAATGAAAGAGTCACCCACTCTGCTACCAAAAACAGAGGAAAAGATCATTTCCACAAGACGTTGTTGTGAAAAATCTTTGGTGTGAAAGGCAATGAAGAGCTTTGAAAAAAAACTTCCTGGTGAAGGCAATGACGAGTCACACGCCTAAGACACCAAAAACACAGAGATCGATTCACTTCCAGAAGACGGTTTAAAAATATATTTTGGTGGAAAAAGGCAATGAAGAGTCCACCAACTCCTGACACCACAACAGGAAAGACACTTCCACAAGGACGTTATTGAAAACACTTTGTTGAAAGGAATGAAAAGCCACCACGCCTGGACACCAAAAACAGAGAGGAAAAAAATCACTTCCACAAGGACGTTGAAAACATTCTGTGAAGGCAATGAAGAGCCACCACGCTGACCACCACAAAAAAACAGAGATATAAAGGAATTTCACTTCAACAAGCGTTTTGGAAATAAACACTTCTGGTGACAGGCATGGAAAGAGTCACCACTCTGACGACCAAACGCAAGAAGGGAAAAGACACTTCCACAAAACGTTTTGAAAAAATTGCTGGTGAAAGGCAAATCAAGGAGTCACAATCCGGAACACCAAAAAACAGAGGAAAGGATCCAACTAACAAAACATTTTGAAAACACTTCTGTGAAAGGCAATGACGAAGTCAACCACGCCTGGACACCCAAAACAGAGGATTACGATCACTTTTCCAACAAAGACGTTTTAAAAACACTTTCTGTGTGAAAGGCAATGAGAGTCACCACACCCTGCCACAAAAAACAGAGGGAAAAAGATCACTTCCACAATACGTTTGTGAAACCACTTCTGGTGAAAGGCAATGAAGAGTCACCAACTCCTGGACACCAAAACAGAGGGAAAAGATCACTCCACAAAGGGGACGTTTTTCAAAACACTTCTTGTGAAAGGAAATGAAGAGTCACCAACTCCCTGACAAGCAAAAACAGAGAAAAGATCACTTCCACAAGACGGTTTTGATGTGAAAATACACTTCTGGTTGTAAAGCCAATGGAGCGAAGTCACCATCCTGACACCAAAAAACAGAGGAAGCATCAGCGTGCACAAGACGTTTTGGAAAATCTTATCTGGTTTGAAAAAAAGGCAAATGAAAGAGTCACAGTTTCCTGACACCCAAACAAACAGTAGGAGAGATCAACTCCACAAGAACGTTTTGAAAACACTTCTGTGTGAAAGGCAATGAAAGAGCCAGCCACTCCTGACACCAAAAACAGAGGAAAAGATACTCCCACAGAGCGGTTTTTCAAACACGTTTTGTGAAAGGAAATGAAAGAGTCACCAACTCCTGACACCAAAACCAGAGAAACAGATCACGATATCCACAAGCACGTTTTGAAAAACACCTTCTGGTAAGGCAATGAAGAGCACCAACTCACTGTGACACCAAAAACAAGAGGCACATATCCACTTCCACAAGACCGTTTAGAAATCCACTTCTGTGAGAAAGGCATGGAGAGTCAACATCCTTGCACCAAAAACAGAGGGAAATAAGATCAGCTTCCACAAAACGTTTGAAAACATCTGGTGAAAGGCAATGAAAGAGTCACCATCCTGGACACCGGGAAACAGACAGGATGAAAAGACACTTCCACAAGGACGTTTTTCAAAAACATCTGGGAAGGAAATGAAGAGAGAGTCACCACTCCTGGACACCCAAAAAAAACCAGGAGGAAAAGATTCACCTTCCACAAAAGGACTTTAGTGACACTTACTGGTGAAACAATGAATGAAGTCTGGAGTCACCATACCTGTGACACAAAACAGAGAGAACATATCAGCTTCCAAAAGACGTTTGAATCAATTCTGTGAAAGCAATGAAGAGAACAACCACTCCTGGACACCAAAAAACAGAGGAAAAAGATCACTTCAACAAAGACGGGTGTTTTTGTGGAGAACACTTCTGGTCTTGAAGGCAAGGAAGAGTCACCACTCTCATGCACACAAAAAAAACAGGAGGGCAAAATGAATCACTTCCACAAGACCGTTTTTCTCAACAAACACTTCTTGTGAAAGGCAATGAAGACTCACCACTCTGACAACCCAAAACCTATGCACGGAAATAAGATTCATGCGCACACAGACGTTTATGAAAACACTTACTGAGATGGAAAGGCCCATGAAGAGTCACCACCCTAGAACCAAAACGAGTAAGGAACATATACTCTCTTCCACAAGACGTTTTGAAATCACTTCTGGTGTGAAAGGCATGAAGAAGTGGACACCACCTACCTCCCTAGACACCAAACAGAGAAAAAAGCATCACTTACACGAAAGACCGTTTTGGAAAACACTTCTGTGGATAGGCAAATGAAGAGATCCAACCCACTCCAGGCAATCCAGAAACCAGTCAGGAAAAAAAAAAGAAATAACACGTTCTACACAAAGCACGTTTAGAAAAACCACTTCTGGGTTGAAAAGGCAATGAAAGCAGTCACCAACCTGACACCAAAAAACAGAGAAAAGCATCACTTCCCACGATAAAGACGTTTGTGAAAACAATCTTTCTGGTGAAAGGCAATGAAGAGTCACCACCTCCTGACACCAAAAACAGAGGGGAAAAGCATCCATTTCCACTAGAACATGTTTTGAAAACACTTCTGCGTGGAAAAGGGACCTATGACGATCACCACGCCTGACACAAAACAAGAGGATACGATCACTTCCACACAGGACGTTTTGAACCTTCTGGTGGAAAGCAATGAAGAGTCACCACTCCTGCCACCAAAAAACAGAGGAAAAGGATCACATTCCACAATACGTTTTGAAAACACTTCTGGTTGAAAGCGCAGAGAGTCACACTCCTGACAGCAAAACAGTGAGGAAGACTCACTTCCACAAGGACGTGTTGAAAACACTTCTAGGAAGGCAATGAAAGAGTCCACCAACTCCTGGACACAAAAACAGGAAAGAAAAGTACACTTCCACAAGACACGTTTGAAAACACTTCTGGTTGAAAGGCGAATGAAGAGTCACACTCCCTGACACCAAACAGAGAAAAGATCACTTCCACAAAGGGGACGTTTATTTCAAAACACTCTTGTGAAAGGAAATTCGAAGAGTCACCACTCTACTCAAACCAGAAGGAAAAGATCATTCCACAAAGACGTTTTGAAAACAACTTCTGGTGAAAGCAATGAAGAGTCACCACTTACCTGACACAAAAAAGAGCGAAAATCAACTTCCACAAGGGACGTTTTCAAAACACACTTCTTGGGGAGAAAGGAAATGAAAGGAAGTCACCAACTCCTGACACCCCAAAACCAGGGAAAAAGAGGCACTTCACAAAGACGTTTTGAAAACACTTCTGGTGGAAAGGGCAATGAAGAGGTTACACCCATCCTGACACCAGAAAAACAGAGGAAAACATATCACTTCCCCCAGAGACGTTTATTGAAATCACTTCTGGGAAAGGCAATGAAGGTCACCCACTCTGCACAACAAAAACGAGGAGGAAGATCACTCCACCACACGGTTTTGAAACACTTCTGGTTGAAAGCGCAAATGACAACGAGTCACCACTCCTGACACCAAAAAACAGAGGAAGATCACTATCACACAAGCACGTTTGGAAACCATTCTGGGCTGAAAGCGCAATGAAGAGTCACCATCCTGGACACAAAACAAGTATAGATCACTTCCACAAGGACCGTTTATGAAAACACTTCTGGCTGAAAGGCAATGAAGAGTCACCACTCCTGCTACCAAGCAAACAGAGGAAAAGATCACTTTCCAACAAGACTTTTGGAAACACACTTCTGGTGAAAGGCAATGAAGAGTCACCCACTCCTGACCAAAGAACAGAGGAAAAGAAAGGATCACCTTCCACAAGAAGTTTTTCAAACAGTTATATACTGGTTAAAAGCATATGAAAAGAGTCACCACTCCTACACCAAAACAAGGAAAGATCAATTCACAAGCGAGTTTGGGAAAACACCTTCTGGTGAAAGGGCCAATGGAAGAGTCACACTCTGACACCAAAAACAGAGGAAAAAGATCATTCCACAAGAACGTTTTGATGAAACATCTTTTGTGTGAAAGGCAACTGAAGAGTTTGAAACACACTTTCGTGGTGAAAGGGCAATGACGAGGTCACCACGCCTGACACCCAAAAAACAGAAGATACGATCACTCTCAAAGACTTTTTGAAAAAACCAACTCTGTGAAAGGCAATGGAGAGTTTCACCATTCCTGACACCAAAACAGAGGAAAAAATCACTTCCACAAAGACGTTTGAAAATCTTCTGGTGAAGGCCAATGAAGAAGTCACCACTCCTGACACCAAAAAAACAGAGGAAAAAGTCACTTCCACAAGACATTTGGAAAACACTTCGTCTGAAAGCAATGACGGATCGTCAACACACGCCTGACAACCAAAAAACAGAGGACCATCAACTTCCACAAGGACCGTTTTGAAAACACTTCTGGTGTGAAAGGCCAATGAGAGTTCACCACTCATATTGCCACCAAAAACAGAGGAAAAGATCACTTCCACAATAGGTTTTGCAAAACACTTCTGTTGAAAGCAATTGGAAGAACGGTCCACCACTCTGACACCAAAGACCAGAGGAAAAGATCACTTCAACAACGACGTTTTTCCCAAAACACTTCTTGTTGAAAGAAATGGAACAAGTCAACCACTCCTGACAGACAAAAAGAGGAAAAGATCACTTCCACAAGACGTCTTTGAAAACATTCTGGTGAAAGCAATGAAGAGTCACCACTCCTGACACAAAAATAAAACAGAAGAAAAGATGCACTTGCACAAGAACCGTTATTGAAAATTTTCCTCTTGAAAGCAATGAGAGAGAAGATCCACCAGTCCTGAATCACAAGTTTGATTGAAGATAGCTTCCGCGTTCTGATTATTCTGTCAAACCATTGGATGCTGCCTCACCGTGACCTTGACCTTGACCGATTTTGACCAAAATCTAATCAGCACGACATCACCCTCCTGAATCACGTGGTGTAATTTGACATTGGTAGCTTCTTCCGTTCTCGAGTTATCATGCCTACAAACAAACAACAAACAAAAACACACAAACAAACAGAAACGGAAGTCATCAATATACTTACGAAATCTTTAGATTTCGTAAGTAACAAACAGAAAGGGTGAAAACAGTAACCTCCGATCTTCGATGGCGGAGGTTAATAATACACAGAGAATTCTGGAGGTACATAGAAGGATTGGGATATGAGGTTGGCCTACAAGGATATTGCCTCGACTGTTGGTACCTTGTCTGTGCATCTCCTTCCCTTTTTGTTCCCTGACCCTCGCACAAAAGGTCAGAGATGGAGTATATTAAAATGTGCTCCGTCCGACCACCGTCCGACCGTCCATGTACTTTCGTTTACACAAGATTTAAAAAAAACGTGCGAACATTTAGCTTTCATATTGCAGATAGCTATTCCTCAAGTCATTATCTCAACCTGATTTGATCATGGCTGTGATTGGCTGTATTGTTTCCATGGCAACCATCTCGGTAACTTGGCTTGTGCATGCCATATTTCAAAAATCATTCAAAACTTAGCATTCATATGACACATATCTATCCCTCGTACCGACCAAAAAAGCGGTGGACCTAGAGTATCAGATCCTTGTTCTAAAGTATAAACAAAGCCCCGTCTCCTTCGGCCGTTCCTCATAGCTTAGTCGAGCTAGGCCCAGAATCAATCTCATCACTTAACACTGAACCCTCTGTTTTGCAGCTCTGTCCTTCCTAAGATGTGGTGACCAAAACTCACTAAATTCCTGTCCAGTGTTAAAAACACCTCTTTCGATTTATAATTTATCCCCCTCCGAATACAACCTAAAACCTTGTTTGCTTTTACCTACAGCAGCTACCTGGCATTGTCCTGTCTGCTTACCCCCGTGATATAATATATACCTCAT
>CM068964.1:104121609-104132261 GCA_035128595.1 Eptatretus atami | reverse complement strand
GTAGCTTAGTCGAGCTAGGCCAGAATCAATCTCATCACTTACACTGAACCCTCTGTTTGGCAGCTCTGTCCTTCCTAAGATGTGGTGACCAAAACTCACTAAATTCCTGTCCAGTGTTAAAACCACCTCTTTCGATTTATAATTTATCCCCCTCCAATACACCTAAAACCTTGTTTGCTCTTTACCTACAGCAGTACCTGGCATTGTCCTGTCTGCTTACCCCTGTGATATATATATATAATATATACTGTTGCGAATCTGGAAGCCGTGAGCACTCAACATATAGGTCCTATAGAACAGTATATCGGTAAGTATGTGTTTTATAGTTAGGGTCCCCTCCCTCTTATAAGGGTGAATAAATGTACATGCGCTGTGAGTTACTTTGATTGTCAGGGTTTTCTTTTATTTTTGAATCCTCAAAACTACAACAATGCCAGCATCACCTTCACCTTCACCTCATTTCCTCACACCGACACCATGGCCTACGTGCGTGTCAGCACATATGTGGCGAGTTCACGAAGACCTGACGTCTCTCGCCCAATCCGGGGGGGGGGGGACGTGGCGAGGTGGCCGTAAGTCGGTCAAAGGGCACAGAGCGGGCTCCAAGAGAAGCCTCTTCGGGGGGCGGGGAGTCGAGACGCCCCATCATGCCCCCCCCCCCGTCCAATCAATGGCCTTGGCGCCCGTTTTGGCGAATGAAGAGGCGACGAGCGCATTCTGCGCGCCAAAACCAGCCAATGAGGGACGACATAGACCACGACACCGAGGTTCGGTTGAGGGAGGGGAAGGATAAAGGTCCGGCTCCGTTTTTCCGGAGGAGATCCTTCCTCCACAAGAACCGCAAGTCGGTTGCGTGCTGTGTCTCTGTCGGTAACAAGGAGAGAGAAACGGGACACGAGTGGTGATCACGTTCGCCTGACATGAGTGGTGATCACGTTCGCCTGAATGAGTGGGATCACGTTTGCCTGACACGAGTGGTTATCACGTTCACCTCACACGCGAAAGGTCCAAGTCCCGCCACCCGCCAGCTCAACGTACCCACACGAGGCGGACAGGTCCAAGTGCAGGCTCTTGGTCTTCAGCTCGCCTTTCCCTCTGAGCTGGAGGCCTCAATAAAGGCTGTGCCACCGTTTCTTGGTGTACGTGTGTGTGTATTTGTGGGCCCGTCTGTAAGTAGGAATTGTCTAAGTGTCTTTGCTGTACATACTTGCATCTCATTAGTCGTGAGAACTCTGCTTCTTGCGTGCTCCCCCCTTTCCCCCATTATAAATAAATAAATTTGTTAAATGTATCAGTTCATTGCTGTGTTTCTTCCATTGGCTTAGCGTGACGTGTGTTGGTGAATTACAAAGGCTGTTGCCGCTGTAAATGTACATTTGAACCGAGGACTTCGGCAACTGTCCGCTCGGGTTGCGCACGGGCGGGCACGCTAACGGCTCGACTCGTACGAGGCCGCGAGGTGTGAATACTCGGTAAGCTCGCCCCGTGGATCTCTAGGTATTTTGAAGATTGGCAAATAACCCTGTACCACGTGTGCAATTATTGACGATTCACGGTCAGGAAGGGACCCGTACTTGTCGGAGTTTTCCGAAAGGTACGAACTAGATTCCGGGTGTTCGGTAGAGTCGACCTACCGCCCCACCTAGCGGTCGTGCTCACAGCCGATACCCGTCAGTAACAATACCACTCCCAGATCCTTTTGTCTGGCACACAGACTTTCCCCATCTCTGTTTGCATTATTCTTACCCATCCCAATCACCTTACATTTGTTCAGGTTAACCTGCATCTGCCAATCTATGAAAGTATCCAGACTTCCTTGAATATGATTACCACCTTCTCGGTTATCGACCTTACCTGCAAGCTTTGTGTCATCTGCAAGTTTCGAAATCTGACTCTTAACCCCACTATCGGCATCCTTTATGTAAATTTACAATAATATATGTCAGTGTGTGTCAGTCAGACAGTAATCAGTCAGTGTGTCTCCTCAATAACTCCAAAACCATGAAACCAAACGACCAGAAACTTTGCATCCATACCAAGGAACTCCAAGGGAGTATATCAATGAATTGGGTGTTTGGGTAAATTTAAACACCCCCTTTGAAGGTAATTAACAGGCTTTATTAAATTAAAATAGGACCACAGGATCAGTAGCCTATCTGAGCCCTGCCTAATGATGTAACCCAAATTTGGTAGCATTCTGACTGGTGGGCCTGGAGAAGATTTTTTTAAGGAATTTACACGATTTTCCCAAAAATTGACTACGTCGGCCATTTTGACACTTTTGGTCACGTGATCGGCATCACCTCCACAATTTACATCCTACCCTGACCTAATGTTTAACCAAATTTGAAACATTCTGACTGAGTCTCTCTCTTTAAAAATAGGACCACAGGATCAGTAGCCTATCTGAGCCCTGGCCTAATGATGTAACCCAAATTTGGTAGCATTCTGACTGGTGGGGCCTGGAGAAGATTTTTTTAAGGAATTTACACGATTTTCCCAAAAATTGACTACGTCGGCCATTTTGACACTTCTGGTCACGTGATCGGCATCACCTCCACAATTTAACATCCCTACCCTGACCTAATGTTGTAACCCAAATTTGGAAACATTCTGACTGGTGGATCTGGAGAAGATTTTTGAAGAAAATTACTGTTGGCCATTTTGACCTACTTAAAGTCACGTGACCAGAACGAGCTTTGTAATTCTTGTTATCAGTCATAAGAGGAACTTCGCTGCCAAATTTTGTCTGGATCGGCCCGGTGGCTTGGCCAGAGAAGTCGAAATAGGAGACGGACGGACGGACGGTACACGGTGACAATACCTTATCTGGAATTTAAATTCCAGATAAGCTAAAAGCAAAAAAGGCTTATTTTAAATTCCACAGTTTGAACTTTGAAATTCGGCGAAGGTTAAGAGATTCTTAAGCATATCGCATTTTAGTTGCAAAGCTTATCGCACACTTTGACGCCCTGGGTGGTGTTTAGTTTGACGCCCTGGGTGGTGTTTAGTTTGACCCCCTGGGTGGTGTTTAGTTTGACCCCCTCGGAGAGTTCCAGTTGCATAGCAGATACACAGAGTGGCAGTTACAATTCGAGTCACATCCCTCAAGGGAAGCCCGTATTATGATCTCTTTATAAATGGTACATGCTGTTTAAAGTGGCGGGTGGTATTGTTGTGGTGCCGGGTTCGGTGGCGAGGACAACCGCGAGACGGAGCAGTAGAGCCGTCTCCCACCGAACACCCGAATTGAAAGGTCGTCACCCCGGATAACTCCGGAGTCGATGGGTCACTTAAAGGACCGTGGTCGCCAATATTTAGATGGCGTGAGGTAGGGTCCACTTGTCTATTCCAATTTACCTAAGTACTCACGCCGTCTAGCTACCGGGGAAGCCACACCCTAGGCCGACTCTGTCCGAACCGAGTCGCATGTACCGGGTCCGGCATAACCGAGCGGGAATTACCAGAGCCACGGGTCCGGCATAAGAGCCATTACCAGAGCCACGGGTATTACCAGAGGCGATTACATTACTCTGGGAATTACCAGAGCCACGGGTCCGGACTCGAGTCCGCATAAACCGAGCGGGAATTACCAGAGCCACGCCGTGCCCAATGACAACTTACGGCACAAACGGCCTTACTACTTCTCAAGCCTGAACCATACTGGGCCAATGGAAGAAATGACAGGCAACGAACTGGAACATTTAACACGGCGTTTATTAACCTCCGCCATCGAAGATGGACGGGGGATTACTGTTTTCACCCCTGTCTGTTTGTTTGTTACGTACGAAATCTTTAGATTTCGTAAGTATATTGATGACTTCCGTCATCTGCTTGTGTGTTTGTTTGTTGTGTGTTGTGTTTGTTTGTTTGTAGGCACGATAACTCGAGAACGGAAGAAGCTACCAATGTCAAATTACACCACGTGATTCAGGAGGGTGATGGCTAGCGCTGATTAGATTTTGGTCAAAATCGGTCAAAGGTCAAGGTCACAGTGAGGTCAAACATTTGATTTTTGATGATTTGGTACAGAATCATCGTAGAAACGTCTGATTTGCGTCGCTACCTTCTCTAGAGACAGCTTTTATTAGACAAGGTCAGAGGTCAAGTTGACGATTTCTAAGTAGACCAGTCTATGACTGCTTGTTTGCTTGTTGTTTGTTTGTGAACAGTATTACGGAAAAACTCCTGGACGGATTTCGACGAAACTTGGTGGGGGATTAGGTATTGTCCAAGGATCATGCCATTAGATTTTGGACTTGGTCCAAAGTCCAATATGGCCGCTATGGCGGCCATTTGAAAAAATATTTTGAATTTTTGTTTTTCCATTTCTACATGTTTTAAGTGATTTCCAACCAAAAAAAAAGAAATTTGTTAGAGAAAAAAACACAAAATTTTGCAACTTTTTTCAAAAAAATGTTCGATTTTATTTGAAAAATATTTGAATTTTTTTTTTTGCATTCTACGTGTTTTAAGTGATTTCCAACCCCCAAAAAAATTTGTTAGAGAAAAAAAAACAAATTTTGCAACTTTTTTTTCAAAAAAATTGATTTTTTTTTTTTTGGCATTTCTACATGCGCGTCGATCTAGTTTAGTTTATTCAATCGTGGTTCAGTAGGTCTAATCCGTTTTGACCTACAATGAATAGGATATCAGGTTCACTTAAGTGACCAGCAGTATTGGCGGCGGAGGTTTTGCACTCTACCGAGTGCTCCCCCTCTAGTATATAATGGGAGAGGGAGACACAGAGCAGACTTAATCACGAATATAATATGCAATGTACAGTGAGGGAAAAGCACTTAACAATTCTACTTAACAACTGGCGCCACACACACACACACACACACACACACACACACACACACACACACACACACACACACACACACACACATGCACACACGCACACACACAAATGGGCGGTTGGCCTTTATTCGGCCCTTCAGCCTGGAAGGATAGGCGAACTGGAGGGTCAGAGTCTGGCCGGGTACCTGTCCGCCTCGTGCGGTTTCTTCGAGACGAGCGAACCAGGATGGACCAGCCGCATCGAGCGAATCAGCAAGCACAGGACCACGGAACCACCGAAAAGAACCCCCGAACCAGACACTCCACAACAAAGCGAGGACCCTCGGAAAAGACCACAGACCAAGACCGCAGACGACGACGACTGCAGACCAAAAGACAAAGGGCAAAGAGCAAAAAGCCCAGACGACGACGACGACTCCTCCTCCAGATGACAGCTCGCCACCTTTCTCCTCTGACAATTCCAACCCAACTCCAGCGAGCACTCAGAGGAGCCGCGGATTCTTATCCCTCCCCCGCGCGGGTGGGGTCATCGGTCCTCTGAGGTAATCTTTGCCCTGATTGGACAGGTTTCGTGGGGTGATGTGCTGGCCATCCGTGATTGGACCAGGGGGGAACCCCCTCCTTTCTTGGGCGGAGTCAGAGCTCTGAGGTGAGGAAACCTCCGCTCACGTCCGTGGTTGAACGCACGTGGGCAATGGCGTCGATGGTGCGAAGAAGTGAAGGGAATTGATGTATAAAACTAACTAGAAAATAACTCGCAGCGCACACATGAAATTTCCGTTAGACACAGGGGATGGATTCTAACTATACACATGTACTTAACGAAATAACAACTTTGGGACTGCTGACTGTCTGTGTGCAAGAGGCTTCCAAATCCGTAACAGTATTACTATCCTGTTTGAACGTGTTGTTTTAACGTACCCCATTTTGTTCAATCCTGTGATAATGCCGGCGGACGGGCAAGGACCGTTTTTTTCTTTACAAGAGCAAGGACCGTAGAAGAGTAAGATAGAACTGATAGTGGGGACAAACACCAAATAATTCATGAACAGGTAAAGAGGGTAGGGAGGAGGGGGAAGGGAGAGGGAAGGAAACACTGAAACTAGTGAGCAAGATGATTGTGTTAGGAAAGGTTAATGGGGGTAATAAAGAACATGGGACAGAATTGTAGATGATAAGAGACGGTGGTACACTGCTTGCTTGAAATCCTTGAGGAAAGACTGAGACAGAACAACCTCTGGAATGTGGTTTCATAGACAGGAGAAGTGCAGAAAAACAACAAAAAAGAAGAGTTGAGGTGTGCAGTCAGCCTGGATTTTGGAAGTTTAACCAGGGGACAGTGATAGGACCAGGGTCCATAGCCTAAGATTAAAGAAGAGGAAAGTTAAGATGGTGGTAAGGCAGGGACTTTTAGTTAATGTAGTAATTAATGCATGTAATGGTCTCCCTGGAAAGGTAGTGGCAGCAGAAACAGTAAATAAGTTTAAATTAGAATTAGATCGGTACCTGGAAGTTATGGAGATAGAGGGGTATAGGGATGTTGGCAGGACTTTCAGTTAAGTTGAGCATTGACGGGTGATTGTGTGCATCTGTGCGGTGTTGTCTGTGGAGGTCTCCTCAAGGGGTGGTGTTTGGTTGATGTGTGTTTCTGACCCAAGAACCGCCTTCGCCCACTCCCCCCTTGGAAAGAAAACGCTACCAAAAAAACAAAAACAAACCCCCCCAAAAAGTACATTTTGCATTTTCTTTTTCATATAAATTGGTCTGGTGTTGATGTGATGCAGGCATAATGGGCCAACAGGCCTCCTCTTGTGTCTACATTCCTTTTGAACCATTGGAGAGGTTACTGGAAGAAAGCGAGTCTCCTGGAATTGCTGGGGAGGGTTGGAAGACAGCAGAGAGACCACTGACGTTTTCTCGCTTGTCTCAGGAGGAACACATTTTGTGAGCACTATGGAATGAACGAAAGTTACACTCATTCCGAGTAAGCTTTTCAAACTGAGATAACAAGCTGCTTAATGCAACCGCCTCCCCACAGGATTCAGTATACTTATCCTGATACACCCACATGATGTCCGAACTCTCTGCCAGACATCCTCCCACTTCCATGCACTCTCTGTTTCTTATCACGTTGAAGCCAGTTAGTTAGCTTCATTGAGGTACGTGCACCCCCCCCCCCCTTTCACACCTCCTTAAAAAAAAAATACTCTGGTGAGCACCTGCCTGGAATGGCTGCAATGTTCGATTCATTAAAATAATTTACATTCCTTACATTTATTATTCTGCTCATTCACACGAACATGTAAACCTTGTATGTCACACATCGGCTGTCACACGTGGTGTGATGTAACTAAGTTTGAATGTAAATATTAATGTATATTAATGCTCCACCTATGTCTTGACTCATGCATATCTATGCTCCGCCCATGTCTTGCCTCATGCATATCTATGCTTTGCCCATGTATATTTATGCTCTGCCCATGTGTTGCGTCATCTCCGCTGGGAGTGGCACAGGGGTTAGACTCTTTCCAGTTTTCCCGAACGGTGGTTGGGTGTGTAGAAATCACGGTTTTTACCATCGCACTTGGAGTGTTTTAAAATATAGTGAAAAGAGATTAAAACCTCTCAGTATTGGTAAGCTGCCTGAAGCATTCTTTCTTCAACGAATTTGGACACTGAAGCTGTTCCATGAGAGCAAAAACCTGATTTCACGTTCGTCTCGCCTCCGTGGAGCCAGAGACGCCATGTCGAGCTCACTTCACACGCCGTCTGTGGCTAGCTCTCAGGGTTCGTTCAACTCTTCCTCATCTTCGCTCATGTTGAAGGGCAGTGCAGAAGCAGCTGTGGCCTCTGTCAGAGCTGCTATGGGATGTAAATCGGACAAAGCTCGATTGCTACTCGAAGAGCAACAGATGCAGCAACGATTGATGGCTGCATAGCAACAGAGTGATCTCAAGCAACAACAGGTGCAGCAACGACTGAAATCTATGCAGGAATAGATAAATCGCGAACAGCTGAAGCAGGAGGAAGAAGCTGCTGTGACCCGGGCCCATTTGGAGGCGATGTCTGACGGACGCTCTGAGTTGGGGAGAATTTGACTACTTTGGCAGCTGGATTACCGACACTTGCAGAGAAGGTGGGAGTGCTGTTGTCCAGGAATGCCACATCTCCACCACCATCCATTCTATCTGAAGATGATATTGAAGGTATTCCACTGGATACATGGGTACGTGCTGGCCCAGCTACGTCGCTCGAACCAGTGTCATTTCAGGCAGACCCCCTTTCACCAGCCATCAACGCTGCAGCACCAGCATCCATGGAGAACTTATCAACATCCGATAGGCAAGTTCTGTCTGCTCAGTATAACATGATGCCAACTCCTGGTCTCTTGTATGCAACTCACCAGACACCAAATAATGCCTCACACACAACCTTCATGTCGTCATCCTCCAATGCTATGGGTCACGGTTGGACATCGACCTCCACTGTGTTAATGTGCTCCGTTATGAGCTCGTGCTCATCGGTCACAAACCCTGCTCCGGTTACAGCCGCTTGGTATCCCACCGTGTATACTGACCATCCTTTTCCGTTCAGTGGGATTACACACAACAACCAATCGGGTTATTTCTCACCAAATCCAATGTACACCCATGCTGTAGCCGCATATCCTGCGAGTAAACACACCACACATCCCACAACAACACTACCAGTGTCTAGCAGTTCACTATTGGGTTGAGACGTGAAGCCATCAATCATGCCAACAGTGATGCCTGCCATGCAGGACTGTGTAAACTATCTGTCTTGTCGAGACTTAGTTTTAAGTAGGATTTCTCTGTTTGACCATAAGCCTGAGAAATTCAGGACATGGTGTGCAGCCTTCCAGAAGATGATCAGAGGAGTACTACTAGCATCTGATGAACAGCTTAACTTCATAGTTCAACACATGGCTGATGGTTCAGAATCCAAATATGAGACTGGAGTAGAAAGGATCCCTTGTTGTGTCAGGTGTATCGTTATGTACAGATGGGATGGCCAGAGAAATCACCATCTGAAAAGTTACCGTTTTTCCATTGGAGAACAGAACTAAGGATTGATATGAACGAGGATTGTATTATGTGGGGAAATAGGGTGATTGTACCCAAACCAGGTCGGGCTCAGTTGTTGGAGGAATTACGAGACTCATCCTGGAGTGGTATGCATGAAATGGTTAACTCGTAGTTATTCCTGGTAGCTGAATTTGTGTAAGGACATCGAGAGTGTTGTGCATCTGTGTAATGTGCGTCAAATGAATGCAAAGAATCTTCCGATTGCCATGTTACTTCCCTGAGAATTGCTTGCCAAACCTTGGCAGAGACTGCATGTGGATTACTCGGGTCCATTTATGGGACCAATCTTTTTTTGTCTCAGCGGATGCTTTCTCTAAATTTGTAGAGATTGGGATTATGGCCTCAAATTCAGTATCGACAAAGGCAACAATTAAGTGCCTCATATGGATGTGTTCAAAGTTCATGGGTTAGTTGGACATTTGGAATCAGACGATGGCACTTGTTTTACGTCTGCTGAATTCAGGACATTTTGCCATCATAATGGTATCTATCACTGCACCTCGGCTCCAGTACATCCGGCCAGTAACGGTATAGTAAAACGTTTGGTACAAACTTCTAAACAGTCCATGAAAAAGATGGCAGTGGACATGGATGAGTTGTCTACCAAAGTCGATAGGTTTCAGCTAACTTATAACGCTACACCTCTTGCAGTCACTGGAGTTTCTCTGTACAGTTGCTATCTAATAAATGTAATTTTCTGTCTGCGTGTGTGTTTGTCTGTCTGTGTGCAACACCAATCATGCCAAAACTACTGGGCCAATTGCCACCAAACTTGGCACATGGACTAAGTTCGACCTCCCGGTGAACATGGGCAACTTGGTTTCATCTGCAGTCATGGGGATTTAGGAGGGAAGGTCAATAAAAATTCTCCATGTAAATGTGTATCGTGTTGGGCCACCGTGTGGGTGGCAAGGTATTACAAGTTAGCTGTGGAGATTAACTTGCCATTTTTGCACTGTACATTGTCCCAGAGAGTGGGAAGCCCCAAAGCCAACCTCCACTAATCAAGGGGTGGGTGGAGTGGGTGTCTGAAGGGAGGGAAGGGGTGGGTGAAGGAGAAGTCTTGAAGGGAGGGAAGGGGTGGGGTGGAAGGAGTGGGGGGCAGGTGGGATGAGGAGGGAAGGGATGGTAGGAAGAGAGTAGAGAGGGACCCGGCATTGCCCAGCAACTCCTGCTAGTTTAAAAATGAACATACCATTGCATCTGGATTGGATCAAACTGAGGTTGTGTGTACAGGTAGGAAAGTATCAGGACAAGCAGAAGGAGTATCCTGGTGGAACCTCAAGTAAATTTGAGGAACAGGAAACTGTATGCCAAGAATATAGGTTAGGGCAGGGGTCACCAATCATTTGTTCAATGTAATCTACTTTTGATTAATGAAATATTTCAAGAGCTACGACAACATAAATTTGAAAATATACACTGATGAGCCAAAACATTATGACCACTGACAGGTGAAGTGAATAACATTGATTATCTTGTTACAATGGCACCCGTCAAGGGGTGGGATATATTGTTGTCGTTGCCAGGGTTCGGGGGCGAGGAACGACCGCTAGATGGAGCAGTTGGGCCATCTCCACCCGAACACCCGGGATTGAAGGTCGTCACTCCGGATAACTCCGAAGTCGACAGGTCACTTAATGGACCGTGGACGCCAATATTGCGACCGCGCGGTTAGGGTCTTTTTGTCTGATTCCAATTTACCTAATTAGCCGCGCGGTCTCGCTACCGGGGAAGCCA
>CM068964.1:104036457-104047973 GCA_035128595.1 Eptatretus atami | reverse complement strand
GCGGAAAGTGGACGCAGCGACGCGCTGCTCTGGTGCATGCTCCCATACCTGACCTGACCTGACTGTTACACCCTTTCGAATCCTCAGACCCTTTAGAACCTCTTAGACTCCTTTCTATACGTTAGACTCTTACACCTTCACATCTTTCAGATCTTTTAATACCCTGAAGACCCATTCAACCTTTTAAGATCCTGAAGACCAAAGAGAGTAAGAGATGAAAGAGAAGAAAAAGACAAGTAGAATGAAGAGAATTTTGAAAAAACAAAAAAAAATTAGAAAGAAATGTGAAAGGAACAAAAAACAATGATGGCAGGAAGAACCCGAAGATAGATTTCAGCAGCTACTCCCCAGGCTCAAAGCAGCCAAGTGGGGATAAAGAACAAAAATCATCCAAAACCATGCTCTTTTCTACCCCATTAATCCACCCCAAGCCCATCTCTATCCAAGTTTCCAGTTTTTCTTCCAAAGAGTTTGCGTCTGTTCTGTCTTCACCCCGTGAATCCTCCTCGACCCAACATTCCTGCCCACACTTAAGTCTCTATTTTGTCCTCAACCCCGCTAGTAAGTGTTTCTCTCTTTTTACTGTTCTTTTGTTCGCTTGGTTGTGATCCATTCATTATATGTTCCGCTATGCGGATGTCTGTCTGTGACTCTCTTCACCCCTCTATCCCTCCCCACCCATCTCTCTCTCACCCCCCCTCTCTCTCTCTCTCTCTCTCTCTCTCTACCCCTTCTCCCCTCAATCTCTCACCCTCCTCTCTCACCTCCTCACTCTCCCACCCCTATCCCTTCTCTCCCACCCCTCCCTTCCATCTTCTCTCCCCCTTCCTTCCCATCCCTTCTCCCTCCCTCCTCCTCCCCCCACCCCCACTAAATATTGCCGTCAGCAAAGCGATAGGTCGTATTTGCTAGTTTTTCAATAAAAAAAAGAATTTCATCATTTTCATCTACATGCACCCCAGCATTAGTCTATCCCTATTGGCCCAACACCTGACAAAAATGAATATTTTCTTGCTGACAAAGTACCTTCAACCACCAGAAATCAAGTCTGGCCCCTGGAGTAAAAAAACATGAAGATCAAGATAGCCAAAGGCTGCAATGATTTTTTTTGGAAAGACAACGGTGCCTCAGGAAAAATAAACAACTGGAGAAGCAGGAGAGAGGAACATGTAGAAGGAGAGGAGGCCCAGCTGCTGTGTACTGGATTTCATAAAAATTGTGCACTGGTGAAATTCATTTTAAAACCGATTCAACCATTAAAGAGGGAAAAGGAATCTTATGTATGCGAACCGGGACTGGCTCCATTCCCTGACGTCAAATAATCAACTTCACCCCACTGTACATTGATCGTTCCTACTGGTCGGTACATGTCGAATCTTCTGCCTTGCTGTTGTCTCGGAGAAGACTTCAAAGCAGGCATATCTTCGCTGGCTGCATCAAGACGGCAGCCTGCCTATTCCTTCACTCTCTCCTCACCTGTAGCCAGTACACATGGTCTTTAACAGTGTGCAGTCCAGAATTCAACGTCAAACAGCTTGATCTGTGGACTCGGGTTCATCTGCATACTTCAGCGACACCAAGCTCACCCTCTGAGGACTTCGTGCAATGTGACTGGCCAGTTGGATTCATCCTGTGCGCATTCACTGGACAAGATGCTTTTGAACGTGTTCACAGCTGACCCGTCACCCATTTGTAACCTGTTTGGGTTTATTTTACAAACTGGTTACCAGAGATAAGTTACCACCTCAAAAGTCATGAGTTAATTCAAAGCTGCATTGAAATCTGTGACATTTGTACTCTATTACTTTGGGGTTCTTGGGAAAATAATTATGGGTTGATTTTAATCAGTATTTGTGTTTTGAAGGTCAACAGTAGGGATTAATAAATATTACTTATTAAATATCCTTCTACCTCCTGTCGTACATTGGTTTCATCGGTAAAACAGACAAGACATATTATTGTCCGTAAATCTTTTCAGCCGTGACATCCTCTGGGTACTGGTGCACTCGCTCTGGTGCTTCGAGGTGAACACGTAACACTGCCAATTGGAAGACTGATATGTTTCGGGTGCATGCATACATAACCTCATCCTAACTCTATGGCCTGATGTAGAACAGCCAGTTTGAAATGCTCATGAAAAATTGAACGATGAAACCCATTCATAACAGCAACATAGAGACCGCTGTAACACGTACCCATGCAAGGAGCGTCTCAAACTGCCAAACGTGGTAGATGAGCTTTAATGGCCGAGATGCACTGTGGATACGGCTGTGGAGCTGTTGATAGAGGCCAAAGAGACGTTCACGCTGCTCGGTTGAGTTGTATGGTGCATCCATCTCAGGACTAGAAATTAAAATAAACAAACATTTTACAATAATCAAAATCACTGGGATTGTTTGTATCTCATGACCTTACTCTTCACAAATAAACAAGCTCGATGAGATAGTTATACATTACTTCAACAACACCATTGCCAAGTGGTAGACACTACACACAAATAATCATACTAAAATACACAATTTGGTGTGTGTGTGTGTCTGTCTGTCTGTCTGTCTGTCTTTGATACATTCGGTTATTACTTATCCAATCTTGACCAAACTGGCCAGGCGAACTAAGGGTAACACGATGGAGGTTGTTGCGACTTAACTTCCCCTCCCCAAGGGGGATTTCTGCCATGGATGAACTTCGTGTTAAGGTGTACATGTAAATCACTATCGTGCCATTTTTACAATGCTGTTTCTCATAACAAAAGTAACAGCAACAAAAATGAAAACAGCAAAATATTAATGTTAATACAAAACAATATCTCCACTCTCCAAGGGGTTTTTATGATGTGCAATGTTGCCCCCAAAACCTAACGGAAGTCCATTTTATTAGAGGGAATTTAGAATGATGAGGCACGGTTTGATCCTTTCAATGCCCTGATCCAACATATTATAATGTCATGTTAAGGTGTACAAATAACTTATCGTGCCGTTTTTACAAGGCCGCTATCCCCCCTCGCCAAGGGGTTTTTCCTCCTTGGACCAACACCATGTTACGGCTTATAATAATAATTATATAAAACGCCATGTTACGGCGTTTTTACAAAGCTGCTTATAATAAGAAAAGTAATAATAAAGAGCAATCGGGAACTGCAGACCCTCACCAGGACTTGTTTTGTGTGGTGTATTTTGTGTGGCAAATCAATGGAAGGATGTACTAACTAAAAGGTCGTTGATTGCAAATGCATGGTCTAAATGGTCCAGTTGTAAATGTGTAAAGGTCATAAAGGTCAAATGGTCTGAAAAGGTCTTAAGCACCAAAATGATGGTCTCAAGGGTCTGAAAAGGTTGAAGGGGTCTAAAGAGTGTAATTTAAGGTTTAAAGGGTTGGAATTGTCTTAAGCGGTCCGAAGGGTCTTAATACGTCTAAAAAGGGGTGAGTCTCCAGGCTATTAAAAGGTCTGAAAGGTCCAAAGGGTAGAAAGGAGTCGAAGGGTCTTCTGGGTTCTAAATGGTCTTAGAGGTCAAAGTGGATCTAAAGGGTTTAATGGGGTCCATCGGATCTTCTGAGTTAAGGTTCTTCGTGGTATTAATGAGTCTTGGGGCTGTAAATAGAAGGTGCCATGACGTGTGTGTGTGTGAGAGAGAGAGAGAGAGAGAGAGAGAGAAGAGAGAGAGAGAGAGAGAGAGAGAGAGAGAGAGAGAGAGAGAGAGAGAAGAGAGAGAGAGGCAGAGAGAGAGAGATATTGTATTAGGTATATATATATTACTATAAAATGGCAGTTCCGTCTGTTTGTTTGTACCAATAGCTCCTAGAACCAGTGAATGACCGATCTTGATGAAACTTTACACACATATAGACCTAACATTCAGCTCCAGGATGCGCTAAGTGGCTTTCCATAAAATTAAAAAAATATATATAAAAATAAAAATAATAAAATTCCATAAAAAAAAAGGATTTTGAATAGTGCGCCGGCGTATTAATGTAACAAAGGCTTCATGGTTAAAACGCTAGGGTTTTTTGAAATACAAAATGTTCGTATTCGTTGACTTTTTAAACATACCATTCTCCTCCTGTTTATTTGAATTCTCGACCTGCACGCACAGCAACAGCTAACTGCTGATAGATCTGCTCATGAAAGAGCCAGGCAAGCGGAGTCAGCTGCGGAGAGAGAGAGAGAGAGAGAGAGAGAGAGAGAGAGAGAGAGAGAGAGAGAGAGAGAGAGAGAGAGAGAGAGAGAGAGAGTCGTCTTACTGCTGATATATCTGCTCATGAACGAGCCAGGCAAGCGGAGTCAGCTGCAGAGAGAGAGAGAGAGAGAGAGAGAGAGAGAGAGAGAGAGAGAGGAGAGAGAGAGAGTCGTCTTACTGCTGATATAATATCTGCTCATGAACGAGCCAGGCAAGCAGAGTCGGCTGCAGAGAGAGAGCGTCGCCTAACTGCAAATAGAGCATCACACCGACGGGCGAGAGAAGCACAAAACTCACGTTCCAGCTTTCTCGGTCGGGTTTTGGAAGGACATCAAGGACAGTTGCCACTGCTGCTAGAAACATTGAGTGGCTCAAGGCCGCCTTCAACTATGACCTCTCTGAGGATTACGGCAGCATAAAGCCTTCCTTCCATAAATCTGAGGAATAAAGAAGCCTTCCTAATTTTCCTCCATACAACTAATGCCTCAGTCTAACTAGCGTGAGGAAATAGGGCAAATTTCCCGGGTATTACCGGTACTTCAGCTAGTATATATATATATATATATATATATTATATATATATATAATAGAAAGACCTACCCACATCTCTCACCTGTGAATGGAGGGAATAGCCAATAAGCTCTCTTACTCAACTTAAATCAACTAAATCCAGGTGGCTAGGATTATATAAATAATTGACACCTCCCACACTCCTCTAGCCGAAAAAGCTGCATAAAGCAACCCAAGAAGGCCGACACAAGGTAAGCGCTTTGCTGTTTCAAACCCTTCCCAAAGTTCCTCCACAACTATAAAGACGTTCACACATCGTACACGAGAATCCCAATGCTACACACCCCCTCAGCTGCCAAACCGGTTTCATCGCTTATTGGCGAATCATCAGCGACAGCGCAGACAACAATGCATACCAATGAGACTTCCAAGCATATACCACATGCAAATGTCAAAAACAGTTAGTATATAAATAATAAAGAAAAACAGTTTCACCAATGTATAATTGTTCACATTCATAATGAATGGTAAGCTACTCCGATTTGTCACCAGTCAATTGTGTCCTTCAGTTTTGAATTGAAATTATAGATGGTGCGTAGAGGCTTGTAGGCTACACCAATCTGTGTGCTGCGTACTGTGTTGCCATTTTTTTTTTTGGAAAAGCCCATGTTGTACAGCAGTACACAAGTGTGCTGGCTCCTTCCGTTCTGTCCATTTTGTTTCTTTCAGGGCAGGCAATATCCCTTGCTATACCCATTTTTGAGCAGGACTCCTCTAACCAATCTAGTTTCTTAAATTGCATCAACTTTGGAGGATGATAGTCCATGCCTGCACTGCCAAGGTTGGTGCTACACTCCATTTGTGGACGATTGTGTTGCAGGAGTTAAAATCCAGTCGTCTGTTGGTGTGGGTTGGTTTCCTGTAAACCAAAGTATTTAGGTAGCCATGAGGCTTACGGTGAACCTCCACATCAAAAAAGGCCAATGTACTTTTTTTTTATTATTTCATTTGTAATGTTAATGCTGGGAAATACCTGGCCAAGTTGCCCAAGAAGGTGGTCCACCATGTCTCTATGCACAATGGTGAAAGTGTCATCCACATACCTGTTCCAGTGTCGTGGGAGCCAATTCCCATGAGACTCGAATATCGTTTGTTCAAGTTCTTCCATCACCAAATTAGTCACAACAGCAGAGACCGGTGAACCCAAAACTGTGCCAAATATTTGTTGATAGTGTGCACCACCATGGATGAAGGTAATGATATTTAGGCACATCTTCAGCAGGCTGGCAACATCTTCAAGTGTTAATTGGCTGTTCTGACAAGCCATTTTCCAATCGTGAGAATGTTTCAACCGATCGACCATGACACTCAGCGCGAGATCAACTGGGATATTGGTGAAGAGTGAAACCTCATCAAAATATACCATAGACTCTTCTTGGATTCTAACCTTTCTTATCCTCTCGACAAATTCACCACTGTTCTTGACTGTTTAATCAGTCTTGCCTACAAGCCTGCCAATGACATGCTAAGAAGCCAGTCGGTCGGTATTGTGGAGCATTAACAAAGGACACAATCGGTCTCAGAGGGACATTTTCTTTGTGGATCTTGGGAAGACCACATAATTTGGATGATGAACCATTGCTGCAGTAAAGCCAATTGTAATCCTAGCTGCTCAGCCAGCCTGCACGAATTACCATGGACAATCTTGTGTTCAAGGACCATTGTTGTTTCAGAGTGGGGTCATGAGGTTGTTTTTGATACGTTTTACAGTCCTCCAGTGGTGATACGATTTTACCAGGGCATGCCTACTTGTTCGTTACTACTACTGCCCTACCATTGTCTGCTTGTGCAAAGATCAAATCGTTCCTGTTTCTCAGACTTTTCATAGCCTTCAGTTCTAGCACCGATAAATTAGGCCCAAATGGTCAAAATACCTTTTGGGGGTGGGGGGGGATAAATAAAATAATGGGGGTGTTGTACATGTGTGTTGGGTATTGGTTACCCTTCATCTTAAAAGAAGGCTGTTCACATGAAACATGCAAACTACCTGGCAAATTTATTTAGAGGGCAGAAGCTGCTGTCCTGACAGCAAGCAGATGGATGTCAGTCATATCCATCACATTGTCAAAGAACCTGCAAGAACAAAGGCACTGACAACGGGCTACTCATATTCCAGGAAGGATTTTGGAATTTTTTTCAGGGTGCTAGCGATAACTCGCCTACTCTTATAAAGGACATCGTGGGATCTATTACCACCCACCAACTAAGGCAAGCAGACGGGACGCCTCGTTTAACGTCCATCTGAGGGATGGCCCATCATTGATGCCTCACCCTCCTGTCAAACACCAGGATGGTAGTTTATAGCCAGGCCCAGATTCAAACGCAGTCAAGACAGCTCAAAGGCGAGTGTGGATACTTCTAGAATTTGCGCTATCCCGCCAGCCCAAATATTGTACAAGCCATTTCGGGATGGATGTCATCGATGAGAGAATAGTGAGACCAAAATAAAATTTCTAGTAAATGGAGAGAACTGCGAGAAGCTTGCGATGCAACATTAACGTGCAACCTTCTCACCTGGTAAACTGTGATGTGCTTTTACACTTGTAAATGAAGTGTTGCAGGTCCGGAACGCCAGCCTGCGATACGCTGTACGAGTCTTTGTCCATTGCAAGCTGTACAGCATGCAAAAGATCATGCTTGCAGAGACGTGCCAACACACGACGCTTGCAATCAGAGACAGGAAAAAATGCCTCCTTGTCAGTGGACAGCAGCAACAAGCAGAGTGTGCAGGCTTCATCCAAGTAAGATATGTGCGCATAGAAGAACCCCTCAGGGTTGAACTTGGGAAGACAAATGGGCGTCCACACCTCTCCCTCACGGAAGGATGTAGAACCGCTCACGAGATTTAACAGAAGGTGGAGGTCAGTGGGGTGAAGGACCTGGTCCTTCATTCTCACCATGCACACCTGCAATCAAGATAGAAGGTCAACAGTGGTGATAGTAAAGTATATATATACAGATATATTTCAAGGTGGTATGCAAGTCGTGGTGATGGTCATGTGTACTTAAAGAAACAATCAACGATGGTATGTAGGTAGTGGAGATGATTAAAGGAATATAAATAAATAAATGGATTAAAATAAATAATTAAGCGTGTTATGTTGGGAGTGCAGATGGCATCAAGTGTATACAAATAAGTAATTAATTCATAATTGTGTCTTGTTAGTGGAGATGATAAAGTGTATATAAACAAATAATGGTCCCCAAAAGCACATAAAATCATGCACAGTTCTCTCACGTAAAATAAAAAAATAAATAAAAATACGGAAATAAAATCATGTCCCACAATTCTTGGCTTGGATCCCAAAATCATTTGATGGGCCTCATGTCCAGATATGATTGCATGCAAGTGCCGAGTAATGAAAGATGTCATCCCGTCATTTTAGCTCGCCTGTTCGAAGAACAGAGAGCTATAGCGATACCCCCGGCGTGAAGCGTGAGCGTGAAAATGTTAAAGTTTTTGGTGCAAGTTATTTAGAAGCTTGCCATTCATTTAATGTGTACTGGGATCTGATATTTGGCATGGAGGTTCTTTGGGGTATACTATTGGTGTAATGAAGTTGAAATTAACAAATGATTTTAATTTTTTAAAAATTTCAACCTAAGATGGTGTCAAAGCCACCCAATGCTCGCCTGTTATACTAGACGCTTGCCATTCATTTAATATGTGTACTAGTTTACTGATTACAATATACAAATACATATATTGCTTTAAAATTATTTGGATCAGATTTCACTGCAATGCTTTATAAAAAATATTATTAGACAAGTCCTTTTAAAAAACGATAAATGTATAAACAGGTGAGCATTGGGTGGCTTTGACACCAACTCTCTGGTTGAGTAGAGCCTCCGGATGGACAGGACCCCAAAATAAGACCCCAGCTGAGCTGATACCCAGTTGGGATCTAAAAACATCATGGCAGTTTAAATTCACAGATGATTGGCTGCATTGTACAGTGATGATTGTCCATTAAGGATATCTCCATTAAAAACACTTTTTAGCTTTTTAAAGACGAGACCATCAAAAATTACGATCTATGCTGGCTAAGTATACGTCTGAACGACGTAGACAATGCAGATGTACAAAAGCTTCCATTCCGACAGAACATGCAGGTGTTCAAAGCTGTAGAATACTTCAAACACTGCAAATATCATGTTTACAAAACAACAAATATGAAACACAGCCAAGCCCTTTAATCTTCCTGTTGACGCAAAAATAATCAATAATTCTGGAGTTTTCTTTTTTTTAGTCGAATAATAGACATTTAAATTTGCTTCTGAAGGGAAATGCAAATTCGAACATTTGAAATTGCAACTGGCATTACATTTGCAAGCACCGACTAACCAGTTGGTTCTTTGCAAGTAAGACGGCAAAGACAAGGTCCTTGGCACGAGCTTGTTGTAGGCTTTGGCTGACAGAGTCACGCACCGAGCTGGGCAAAGGCAAGCAACGTACAGCCGTCAGCAAGAAGCACGGGTCCTGCTGCATTAGATTGAGCAAGCTGTTCAGAAAGCGTTCAGTGCCACCGAGGAGGCGCCGAAGGTCGTAGTTCTGTTTAGCCTTGAACACTTTGTTGAGCTGCGTGATTGTAAGCACGCTTATTATCTGGTTGTACACGTAGTGCAGCTCCTGGGCAAGTTGCTGCTCTGACTGTCGGCTTCTCGACACTGACACCAGTACAAGTGGTCCTCGATGAAGGAACATAACTGTGTGATTATCTGCAAACAGCACAATAGAAGCCTCATTAGGTGCGTTGAATTATAAATACAAACGTTTGGATGGTCCAGTAAGGTGCCATGAGACCTGTGTATGTGCTCGTCCTGCAATAACGGATGCATTGTCATTTTGAAATCTTCGATAAAGCAGTGTTGGTTATTTGGAGAAACAAACTCCACAAATTGCTCAAGCTTCTTGACATATTTAACTGCCAACACCTCCCCTCCCCCACCCCCTTAAGTCTTGATAATTACTACTCCAATACCTAGAACAAAAAGTACATTGACAAATGGACGACACCAACCTAAAACTGCAAGGGACGCTGGAGGTGAGATGCACACACTGAGGTAGTTCATCTCAAATGCTAGTTTAAGGCCAAACTTAGCAGGAAAGCAGCCCAAGCAGTTATATGTGCTTTGAGATTTAACTAGCTCTCGAGACACGCTCGTTATCCCCCGTATACAAACTGTTACATGGAAAGTGGGGGAGTGGGGGGTGGGGTCCATCGTTAGACTGTGGTAAGTGTAGTATGGTCCATGCGTTTTATGCAGGTTTGATTGCCATGTAACAGGGATCTGCCAGAGTAAGTTGTTTGTTACACGTGATGGTGATGAGGCAGCGTATGTAATATATAGACAAGGTAGACATTAATTATGTGAGCCTAAATACCTTGCTTGTAGGCATGGCTAGATGAAGACTTCCCATCACAGAGGCACAGATGTCACATGTGTGCAACTAGGCTGATTAGGTTCTCTCTGGCCAGTGTGTGCCAACCATGGTGGCGTATATAGTGCTGTGGAGCCGAAAGTGGCAATGTGCAGTCGTGGCCAAAAACATTGGCACCCTTGCACTTTTTTTCCAATACTCTCATTTCTCCAAAAATAAGTTGAAATTGACAAAAGTATTGGTCTCCACAATTCTTTATTTCACCTGTTATATTTACAGAACCTTTGTTTTTTGATTCAGAACTTAGTAAATCCTATAAAATCAAAATTAAAAGAAATGGCATTGACAAAATTATTGACACTGAATATTTGGTATACATGCTTTGGACAAAATAACCAGTCAAGCACTTCCTATATCCATGAATGAGCTTCCTACTCCTCTCCACTGGCAGTTTGTCCCACTCTTCTTGTGCAAACTGCTCCAGTTCTCCCAGATTGGAAGGGTGTCTTCTCCCAACTGCTGTTTTCAGATCTCTCCACAGGTGTTCAATGAGATTTAGATCTGAACTCATTGCTGACCACTTCAGAACAGTCCAGTGCTTTGGCTTGAACCATTCCTGGGTGTTTTTTGTAGTGTGTTTGGGGTCATTGTCCTGCTGGAAGATCCATGACCTTCGACGGAGACCGAGCTTTCTGACACTGGGTTGAATATTGCGCTCCAAAATTCCTTGGTAATCTCCTGATTTCATGATGCAGTGCACACATTCAAGGTACCCAGTGGCAGAGGCAGCACAGCAACCCCAAAACATCACTGAACCTCCTCCATGTTTGAGTGCAGGAAGGTGTTCCTTTCTTTGAAGGCTTCATTTTTTTCTGTAAACAGAGATGATGTGCTTCACCAAAAAGCTCTAATTTGTTCTCATTTGTCCACAGGACGTTCTCCCAGAAGGATTTTGGCTTGTTCAGGTGTGTTTTGGCAAATTACACTCGGGCTTTCTTATGTGTCTCTCTCAGCAGTGGGGTCCTCTTGGGTCTCCTACCATAGAATCCCATTTCATTGAGTTGGTGACAGATGGTGAGAGTTGAAACTGTCATACCTTGTGTCTGAAGGTCAGCTTGAATCTGTTTGGCAGTTGATCGAGGTGTTTTCTCCACCATTCAAACAATCCGTCGCTGCAGTCTTTGATCAAGTTTTCTCTTGCGGCCACGTCAGGGAGGTTGGCGACATTGCCATGGGTCTTAAACTTCCTGATAACATTGAGTACGGTGGACACAGGAACATCAATATCTCTGTAGTTGGACTTGTAGCCTTGAGATTGTCCATGCTTGGCTACAATCTTGTGTTTGAACTCCTCAGACAATTCTCTGGTTTTCTTTCTTTTCTCCATG
>CM068964.1:104010368-104036447 GCA_035128595.1 Eptatretus atami | reverse complement strand
TACACACTGTGACACAAAACAGCAGAATGACTCCTTTTCTCTATTCAAACTGGATGAATGAGTGATTTCTATATTGCAGGCACCTGCAACTCACCATAGGTGAGTTCAATTCCAAAGTAAAGGAGAAATCACCAACTGCTTGAAATCCAATTATTTTCTAACAACTTCTAAAAGGTGCCAATAATATTGGTGCGAATTCGCGCCCGTCGGCGTGTTGATCGGCCACGTGACTCGAATCGCGACCGCCTCGCCCACCGGACGGAAATTCAGTCGTGACCCTCCCGGCTAATGCCGGGATCCAGTCACGGGTGGACCTTTCGGCCTCACCACAACCCAGTCCGCATTCTACCCGCGCGGAATAGGGTGAATCGCCGAAAGTCGTATATACCTAAATACCCGCACGGGTAACCTACCGAGGGTTTGTACCTCGCCACAGGCCGACTTCAGACACGGGCCACTTAAGCGACCCGTTCCATGCTAACGGGATAACGAGCGGTGTATCGTCAGCCTTGACGGTTCCTGATTAATTATCGGGCGTCCGCGCCCACTCAAACCCTTTACGTGCAACAAGATGAAGACCCAACAAAGGAAAGACGCAGCGAAACGGGAAGAATTCACAAAACAAGCATTTTATTCAAACGACACAAATAGCACACATAAAGCAGGTAGTATTCACAGCAACAATTATATTAAAGAAATGCACATATATAAACAAAAAGAAAGAGTTAAACCGAATACGCGACACACGGACCACTTACACAATTGACTACTTATCAGACACGGCGCCACACACACACGCTCATACAAAACCAAAAGAAATGGAAGTCGACTTCCCTGAGGTTGTTGAGTCCTCGGCGACCGTCACTCGCCGTGGTCCGCGAGCTCTCTCCGGCGTTCGCCCCCGTCTGCCTTTACGGCCTCTCGACGCCTTCCGCCGACACTGAGAGAGCACACGCCGAACCCAGAGAGCCAGAACGCCGAAATGGAGGAGCCAGCAGAGCAGAATCAACGACCAAGCAGCAGAGCAGAAAGAGCCTCCAAGCAGAAGGAAAAACCTCATCCGCCTCCGCCTCTTATACGCCCGGCACCCCGCCCCGTTCTCGGCTCCACCTTCCTTCGAGGCGCTTCGAGAAGGGGCCTTCCCTCTCGTTCCCTCCCACCTCCGGCTTGTGGGGGCGAGGCGAAGCCCGTTCTGGCGCCGGCCAAGGAAGGAAAATAGGCGGGAAAACGCGCACCCTCGCTGTGGGGACTTCTCCCTTCCCTCTCGCGCTCGACGGCTCCCAAACGGGAAACCGTCGTACGTGGACCGCGGAGGATGGCGTTCGTTGGTGTAGGTAGCGTGGTTGAGATGGTGGTGTGGTTGTGAGGGGTGGCGTGCTGGCGTTGTTGGAGTGGTGGCTTGGTTGGCGTTGTTGTGTTGGCGTCGTTGGCGTTGAAGTGTGGTTGGCGTTGTTGGCGTTGAAGTGTGGTTGGTTCGAAAATAAAGCAGAACAGAAAACGCCTAACTCAAGTATCGCAGCCCGAATGATCACATTAATTCCCTCTAACAATGGGTTTGGGCTAACTACACATGTACTTCAGAAATACCTCATCTTACGGGACCTGAATGATGTTTGCGAATTTCCACAGCCGTAACAATATTGTCAGGGCCATTTTAGGATTTCTGTGTGGAATAAGTGAAGATTTAGTAATTTTTTTCAGCTTTTTTTGTTCTGTTCCACTGCAAACCAAAAAAATACATTTGTAGACACCAAAATCTACTATATACAATGGCCAGTCTCTGTCGTCTGTCGTCTGTTTGTAACAATAAGCTCCCAGCACAGTGAACCCAGATCTTGATGAACTTACACACATATAGACTAACATTCAGCTCCAGGATGCGCTAAGTGGCTTTCCATAAAAATGAAAAAATATATATAGTTAAAAAAAATAAAAATCCCCATTAAAAAAAAAAAACTGGCTTTCGAATAGTGCACGGCGTATTAATCGACCAAAAGGCTTCATGGATAAAACGCTAGGGTTTTTTGAAATACAAAATGTTCGTATTCGTTGACTTTTAAACATACACATTCTCCTCCTGTTTATAACAGCTTTGAAAACCCGAAACATTATCACTGCGGAAAGTGAACAAATTTAATTATCGAACTGCACGCGCACGGCAACAGCGACAGAGGCGTCACAGGTATGCCGTTTCATAATACACGTCTCCCAATTCTTATTCAAGAACGGTTAAATTTTGACGTAAATTTTGACGTAGTTGGAGCTCAACAAGTAAAATCGCAAATTTTTTGTCTTGGAGACGTCAGCAGAGAGGGATGTTCACCTTGCTGCCGAGAGATCTGCTCGAGACCGAGTCAGGCAGAGTCGGCTTCAGAGATAGAGACTCGTCTAGCTGCCGAGAGATCTGCCGTAAACGCGAGCCAGGCAAGCAGAATCAGCTGCGGACAGAGACTCGCCTAGCGCCCATACATCTGCCGTAACCAAGCCAGGCAAGCAGAATCAGCTGCAGACAGAGACAGTCGTCTTACTGCTGATAGATCTGCTCATGAACGAGCCAGACAAGCAGAGTCGGCTGCGGAGAGCGAGAGTCGTCTGACTGCTGCATAGATCTGCTCATGAAAGAGCCAGACAAGCGGAATCGGCTGCGGAGAGAGAGAGAGAGTCGTCAAAGCCCAGACAATAGATCAGCTGCAGAGACAGAGACTCGCCTAGCTGCCGAGAGATCTGCCCGTAAACGAGCCAGCAAGCAGAGTCAGCTGGGAGAGAGAGAGTCGTCTAACTGCTGATAGATCTGCTCATGAAAGAGCCAGGCAAGCGGAGTCAGCTGCAGAGACGAGAGAGAGAGAGAGAGAGAGAAGAGAGAGAGAGAGAGAGAGAGAGAGAGAGAGAGAGAGGTCTGTCTCTGCTGAATCGCTCATGAACAGCCAGGCAAGCAGAGTCGGCTGCAGAGAGAGAGAGAGAGAGAGAGAGAGAGAGAGAGAAGAGAGAGAGTAGAGCGTCGCCCAACTGCAAATAGAGCGTCACAGAGACCGACGGGCGAGAAAGCACAAAACTCACGTTCCAGCTTTCTAGGTCCGGGTTTTGCAGGACATCAGGACAGTTGCCACTGCTGCTAGAAACATTGAGTGGCTCAAGGCCGCCTTCAACTATGACCTCTCGAGGATTAGGCAGCAATGCGCACCGCTCTATTGCAGAATGGACAAAGTCTGCGAGTTTTGTAGGCCGTTAAGTGGCAGGTGAGGCTCCAGCCATGTGCTGTACTGGAGGAAAGGTTAGACTGGAGTCATTACAAGAACACCAATGTATTGAGACGTGCTGCTTACAAGGATACAGCAAGAGGTAAAGCGATTTCGCAGTCAAATTGGCGGTACAATGCTTCATTCAGGATGACATCCTTGGTGCAGACAGAGACCTGACGGACCGGGTTCTTCACACAATTAAGATTCAGGGCAGTGCTATCCCCGCATAGGCAGCCTGCGACCATTCACTGCACCGCTATATTTTACAGTTGCGACGACATGATTGCTCCCTCGGCGTCACCCCATAAAAGAAGCCTTCCTAATTTTCTCCATACAACTAATGCCTCAGTCTAACTAGCGTGAGGAAATAGCGCACTATCTACCAGCAAATTTCCCGGGTATTACCGGGTACTTCAGCTAGTATTTTATAATTTCAACAATTTTCTGGAAGAAATGGTGTATTATTTGAAAACAGTGCAAGGGTGCCAATATTTTTTTTGCCACACTCTATATCATTTTTTATTGGGACACCCCATGGGAGGTACCTCAGAGGAAGATGCTAACAAGTCCACGAGAGCCAAGAGAGGCTCGTGTAGAAGGAGTCGAGCAAGTGGTCCACGGAGGAGTTCGTGAGGGAGACGTTCTTGTGGTCTTGTAGAAGCTTTGGGATAGACCCAAGCTGTATCACCCTGCCTTTCGAGATGGGAAGAAAGACATCAGTACTTGGAGGAGGAAGAATAATTGCTGACAGGACGCCTCAGTGGGAAAAGGACAAAGAGGACCATATAGCCTGATTGAAGGCCTACTCATTGCTGGCCCTGGTCTTGACTGTGTCACTTCGTCTTTGGACACCATCGTGACTGGCTCTAGTCTTGCACCTGGTTTCTAAAGCAGGCTGCTTTGAGTCCTGAGTCCACCCTGCGCACTGTAGACAAAGGGAAGTCCCTCCTGCATCATTGTCTTATTGTACGAGTGTGATCTGTGGCATCCAGTGGGTTAAGTTTTGTGTTTTATTTCTCCTTGTTTGCATACTCCCATTCTCCTCTTTGTGTCTTTTGACTCGCTTGGTTTGCTCCATTTATGATAGAGTCTTGTCGACCGACCCTCCCTGTACTTTGCTTTTCAAATAAATCCTTTAAAAGTTAAGAAAGTGCGTTTCAGCCATCGGCTTTCCATGTGTGTTTGCCGTCAATTTTGGCTCATTTGGACGACCATGGGAAATGGTAAAGTAGAGTAATTATTGAACATTCATCCATCCATTGGGACCATACTCTGTACAGAGCGTCGGTGCTGCCGAAGCAGTCTCCTGGGCTATTGGGCATAATCCTGGATGGGTCGCCACTCCGACACAGGAAGCCCCAATGGCTCCATCATCCCAGCAAGCTGGTACTCATTTTGCTGACCTCGGAAAGATGACAGGCTGAGTCAACCCCACCTGGTATTAATTCAACAGCAACGGGATATGAACTCGGGACCCTAGGATCCAAAGCGCAACACCCTAACCATTAAGCCAACACTGGACGTAACAATTATTGAAAGTAGTGTCATAAAAGACCGTTTCGACCATCCCTCAAGCCAAAAGGTCCCAGCTCTGAGAAATCTTGTATTAACGGGTACTCGGACGTGACAAACATTTTTCCCTCTGTGGATATTCAATAAAGCCAATACTGTTTGCACGGGAAGGATGGCAGAAACAGATATACATAGGCCTTAATAGATAAACACTTTAATAGAGACAAGATGACAAAACAAATGGAATTGCCGACAGACAATGAATAAATAATTACAAATAGTTAGAGAAAACACACACACACACACACACACACACGATTGCAAGCAGGAAAGGTTCTAGGTCTTAATTGGATAGCACAGCTCATGGAGCAGGACATGCTGCATTGCTGCCAGTTCAGGCGAGTCACGAAGCCTCCAAGAGTGTCCCACTTCACTCTGGTTTACTCAAAATCGCACCAGCCCAAGAGAATGCTGCCTTATTCACTTTCCCTGCCCCAACGACATCCACATCAGCCTCTCAACAATGTGCTGCCACATGCCTAGTGACAGTGTTGCAAGCCAATCAGCGGTGCTAACCCTGAACTAATTGGTGCCATGGTCTTTGATCAGCACGAACCAATGGCACATCACTTTCCTTGTCGCCAATCGGGGTGGGAGTATTGGAGGGCTTGATCTTCTTCTTCTTCTTCTTCTTCTTCTTCCCCATGGTGCGAAGGGAGGGGAAAACGGGCAGGCATGCCACTGCACAGACAGCAAAGCAGCTGAGGCGTCTCTCTTACCTGGCCCGACAAAGACGACACATGACAAGACATCCTTAACCCTTTATGGAGCAGGGGCTAAAGGTAACAACAGTGCGTCTCCCATCAGCGCATGAACAAACAATGACTTATCCCTATCCATGTGTCCTCAATAGAGGGAATAAATTCCTATAAGCTATGCAAAACCAAACGAGGGGGTCTATACCTTAATTCCAATAACTGTCCATCCACCCCCACCTCACACCCCTCTCCTAAACATAATACCACGAGTAATAATTTGAAGAAACATTGAACATTCTTCATCAGAAATCATTTGATGTACTGTGTAGTGTGTCATTTACAAAGTACAAAACGATTTTCATATTTCTAATGAATGTATAACAGGTTTCATGCAAATGGCCTAAGAGATTATAAGAAAGTGCATGCCATTTAAAATCCACTGAAATTCACACCAAATGTGTTAAAACAAATGCAATGTTTACTTTCTGGAAATCTATCACCACTTGATGTACAAACCCGAATGGATGGAGCGCATTATGTTCTTCCCAGCTTGTACAAAAGAGACGAGCGCAAGAAGAACTCCCATAAATGACGACAGGGCCTCTTCACTGCCATAACGTGAATAAATGGGTTTTCCAGCCTCACTGAGTACAAACACGTGCTTGTTGAGGCTCCACCAAGCCTCGCTCATTACATCCTGAGAATCCCGACTGCTCGCACTACTACGGGACGCACGATTTCTTCGCCCTGGACTTCGAGGAACATCATTCTCTTGCAGTGCCTCCTGATCATCTGTCCTTACACCGAAGTCGAGCTCTTCTAAACTGTTCAGTGGTTTACATGTGACCCCATCCTTGTCGTCGTCACAATTTTCTTCTCCCCCTTCTTCCTGGCAAATGTCTTCATCCCCTTCAAAGTTTTCCTCATCAACCTGCCTGACAAAAGAAAAGAGAATAAGCTGAAAGAACGTAAAGCTTTTTGCAACTGTTCATTCAACAATTCTTAAGCAAGTTGTATTACTTGTGGAGAAATCAACATTATAGAAGTTGACCACCAATGTATTTGCATGATCCTTCTGTCCCTTTATCATCCTGTGCTTCCAAGATCTTCAATAAATGGATTACAAGTTATTTTTTTCATTTGCGTAGTAAAGCATATTTAGCAGACACCTTCCACACAAACCACCATTCTTATTGGAATAATTCAGAAAAAGCACAAATAAGGTGGGACGAGTAGAGCCTCCAGATTAAGCATTTATCAAGCGGAAAGTCTATTGGGGGGGCGGGAAGGGAGAGTGTGCAAGTGAACAGAAAGTTATCTTTGGAAAAAGCACTCAATTGTGCTGCAAAGTACAGAATGTAAAGTATACAAAGGCAGAGTACAATTTCATTGTTATGGGAAAACCTTCCATTACACAAGAGAAAATGGTGCAATGAGCAGCAAGGATTTCTTCAGCGTGCATTTCCCTTTCCATTTATAGAGCGACACTGCAGGACGGTCAGCTTTGATAGGGTCACCATGTGCTGCGGTCTACGAATACGAGAGCAGTCTGAGGAGAGGACAGGGTACCTTGAACAACCGTCATATTCCCATTGTACCACACCTTGACTTTTGACTCTCCTTCATTTTCCTCCTCCTTTTTATAACCTTACTTGTTTCATCTTGACTGAAAAGCAAATAAACCAAGTTTTCAGAATCCTCTCCAGTCTATATTACATCAGTGATTTGCCCTGTGGTTCTAATGGATAGGGCTTTGATAGTTTTCCCCTCCAGCTGCAAATTTATTCCAATAACCACTATAAATACTGTTATTACTATTACTAACTACTGCTGGACCAGAGTACCCGCCCGAATGACAATCTTGTTTCCAAGTTGTGCAACACATTCTTCTGACCCATCCCTTTAATTGGGTAGTGTAGAGGCAACAGACCGCTGCCTCGATTGCCCTCAAAAGTTTAAAAAAAAAAAAAAACCTGGGTTACGTACACGAAGCAAAAAGATGCGTACTGCTTATGTGCATACATAACACATCATGGTTATATAGCTCAGATAATTCCATTTTCACTGGGCCATACGCTGACACCAGAGGCCTGAGGCCTATTTGTACTGTCGCCTTCATGAGGCCCATAATGCCGATCAGCTGCAACCTTTCGACATTTGATAATCCTCTTAACAGTCGTTTAGGTTGTTTTACACTGAATGGAAAACTTATAGGGAGAGCATGGCGATTGTGAATATGGCACTTCTGAAGACGTGTTATCCCTGCAAGACATATTATTTTTTCAGGTTACAATTGTGGTTGGTGTCAGGCCAGCTGTGCAACCATGGGGTTGAGAGCAGACATACATACACTTGCTCCATTATATATACTAGTGTGGGCCCGTAGGTGCGGGCCCCGTAGCGTGCGTGGCCCGTAGCGTGCTAATGCGATTGCCCAAAAAAAAAACAAAAAAAACTTTCAAACCACGTGCCCAGAAACAAACCACACAGGCCGTTCCTTCGCTCTCGCGTGCTGTACGTGCGCCCATACGGCATGCCGTACATGCAAAAAAAAAATCTTTCAAACCGCGTGCCAGAAACAACCACACAGGCTGCTTCCTCGCTCTCGCGTGCCCATACGTGTGGCCGTACGTGCGAAAAAAATAAAAAACTTTCAAACCGCGTGCCAGAAACAACCACACAGGCCGTTCCTTCGCTCTTGTGTGCCCTGTACGTGCGTGCCCGTACGTGCGTGGCCGTACGTGCAAAAAAAAAAACTTTCAAACCGCGTGCCAGAAACAACCACACAGGCGTTCCTTCGCTCTCGCTGCCCTACTGCGTGCCTGTACGTGCGTGGCCATACGTGCGTGCCGACGTGGAAAAAAAAACTTTCAAACCCTGCCAGAAACAACCACACAGGCCGTTTATTCGCTGGCTGCCGTACATGCGTGCCTACGTGCATGCACATGCAAAAAAAAAAAAACTTTCAAACCGCGTGCCAGAAACAACAACCACACAGGCCGTTCCTTCGCTCTCGCATGCCCGTACGTGCACGTGCCCGTACGTGCGTGGCAGCTGAAACTCAACTGAAAGAAAGAAGACGAGAGGAAAATGCAGCAGCAATGGCTGCACCCAGAGCAGCTGAAACTCTGAAGGGCAAGAAAGATGACGAGACATAAATGCAACAAGAATGGCTGCATCCAGGAACCAGCCCTGGAGCGAAAAATAGAAGTCTGCATTCTCCTACAATCCAGGGCCTTGGATTATGCTTCTGACCCAATAGTTGCTGTTGGCTCATTGTCAATTACTTGCAGGCTCTGTGATGTGATGAAATGGACAGGAGAAGCTCCAAGATATTCTGCAACAGTGGCAAGGTTCGGCTGCCCCAAATGAATGCTCCTCCTGAACCTCTTCGTACATTGTTGACAGTCATCACTCCAAATGCAAATCATTTCCAAATAAACATCAGAAGATACAACTCATGCTTCAACATGACATCTTTCGGCACCACAAAAGAGATCAGAGAATCTGGCTACATGCCCACATTTAAAGTGCAGGGACAGGTTTATCATCAGATTGGCAGTCTACAGCCACGACCAAATGAAGAGCCAACATTCCTGCAGATCTACTTCATTGGTGACAATACAAAGCAGGCTGAACAAAGCTGCAACAATGTCATTCAAACTAAGTTGCAAGATATGCTCCACAAGGAAAACCACTATGTTCAGAGTCTCAAGTGTGCCATGGATAAGAGGAGTACAAATTGTCATTCATTCAAACAAAACTCCAGCTGGGGAGCATGAGCGACGCTTCAATGCACCCTCCACATCAGAAGTGGCTGTCATCCTAGCTAGTGACCAAAATGGCAAGCAAGACATTGTGCTGAAACTCAGAAACAACTCACTCCAGATAATTGCTGAGATGCACCCATCATATGATAGACTTCAGTATCCACTAATTCTGGCAAGGTGATAATGGATACGATATAAAACTGCAACAAACCAACCCAGTAACAGGATAGCCAAGTGAAAAGAACATTTCTGCCATGGACTTTTATGCCTACAGTATGATGCTGAAAGCTGGTAATTTCAATCACATCTTGCATTGCAAAGATCTCTTCCACCAATTTGTTGTGAAGATTTATGCCCAAATTGAGGCTGAAAGGCTGAGATTCATTCAAAAGAACCAAAAGAAACTCCGAGTCGAAAACGATGTTCACCTCAGGGATGCCATGAACAATGACGGAAATGCTGCCAATGTTGACCAATTGGTCATCTTGGTCCCTGCTACATGCATAAGCACACTCAGGATGTCATGCCATATGTGTGAAACCATGGCCGTCCTGATCTCTTCATTACCTTCACCTGCAATCCAGCTTGGGAGGAAGTGGCTCATGAACTGATGCCAGGCCAAAAATCACAGCATCGCCATGATTTGCTGGCAAGAGTATTCCGACAAAAAAATGATGGCATTGATGAATGTCATCACCAAGGGAAAGATTTTTGGAGCCATCAAGTGCTACATGTACACAATTGAGTGGCAAAAGTGTGGCCTGCCACATGCCCACATTCTGACTTGGCTTCAAGATGAACTTCATGTGCACAGAGTGGATGACTTAATCAGTGCTGAACTTCCAGACCCAGTAATTGATCCACTTCTGTTCAGCACTGTCAAAACACAGATGGTGCATGGTCCCTGTGGAAGCATCAATCCAAACTCACCATGCATGAAAGATAACAAATGCACAAAAAGGTTCCCACGATATCTTCTGAAAGAGAGACAGACTGGTCAAGATGGATACCCACTGTATCGTCAGAGAAAACCAGAAGATGGTGGATTCACAACAACCATCAGAGTTCGTGGTTGTGAGGTTGAAGTTTACAACAGGTGGATTGTTCCATACTGTCTTCTCCTCACACAGCTATTCAATGCACACATCAATGTTGAGTACTGTTACTCTGTGAAATCCAATCATATATGTGTGCAAGTATGTCAACAAAGGATCTGACAGGCTGTATTTGGCTTGACAATGGATGGGACTGTGCATGATGAGGTTTGGCAATATGAAATGGGAAGATATAGTAGCAGCAATGAAGCCATCTGGAGGATGCTGAACTTCCCAATTCATGAGCGATATCCCACTGTGGTTCATCTCTGTGTGCACCTTGAGAATGGCCAGAGAGTGTACTTCACCGAGGAGAATGTACATGAGCGCTTCCAAGTCCCACAAGACACAACTCTCACTGCTTTCTTCAATCTCTGCCAGGATGATGAATTTGCCAAGACACTGTTGTACCATCAGATACCCAAGTAATACACATGGAATGTTGGCAGCAAGAGGTGGGCTCGCCGCAGAGCAGGACAAACTGTACCAGACTAGCCAGGCATCAAAGCCAGTGATGCACTTGGCCGTATGTACACTGTCCATCCTAATAATTTTGAATGCTTTTACCTGAGACTGCTTCTGCATGAGGTCAAAGGTCCAACATCAATTGAGGACTTGTGAACAGTGGATATGCCACAGTCTGTAAAACTTACAAACAGGCTTGCCAGCTCAGAGGACTCCTGGAGGATGATACACACTGGAACAGCACATTGGAGGAGGCAGCTGCAACTCGATCACCATGGATGCCGCTGTGAAACATATTTGCCATCATGTTGTAGACATGTGCCATGTCAAATCCTCAACAACTATGGAACAACCACAAGGAGAATCTGGCAGAGACCATTTTGCATCACACACAAGTGCAAAATCCTAACCTGGAACTGGACAACAGTGATGCAATCTTCAATTAAGCTCTCATTATCATTGAAGACAAGATCAAGGTTTTGGGTGGCTCTGACCTCAAAACTCAAGGACACAATGACAAGGAGCTCACAAATTAAATTTTGAGAGACCAAATACAACATGGAACAGCTTGCTGAATACGTACGTACAGAACTAAAAGGTCACTCGGTAGAGCGCATACCTCCGCCATTCAATGACATTCATCCACGAGAACATATCGGGCCCAATATATTTTTGAAATATCATGCTATACAGTGTACTATATCGTTTTTGGCCCCATCTCTCAATGGTGAAGAATCACTTAAAAAAATAAATAACTCTCATATCCAGATCCGGATTCGGATCTTTACCAAAATCGAATCAATTCGTCCTTGCGACACACCCAACATGTCCACAAGTTTCATCTGAATCCGTCCACAACTTTTTGAGATATCATGTCATATAATCGGTTTAGCACTATCTCTCAATGGTGAAGAATCGCTTAAAAAATTCTAGTAGCCCGATCCGGATCGGGATCTTCACCAAAATCTAATCAGTTGGTCTTTGTCACACACCCAACCTGCCCACCAAATTTCTTCCATATCCATCCACAAGTTTTTGAGATATCCTGCACACAAACAAACAAACAAGAAAAAGATGTCGTGCAGCACGATACTTGCAAAATCCACCCCCCCCCCTCTCCAAAGGTTGCCATGGATACACCAAATTGCCCATTTCATCAAGATTAAAATTGACAATCTTAATCAAAGTTCCGGTCAATCGGATGAAAATTGACAATTTTTCAGATGAAATTTGATGATTTTAGTAGTTTGACCTTGAGTTGACCTTTGACCTCAAAAATAGCTGCTTTCCCAATTCAGTGATGGACTATGGAAATTCTTTTCAACTCTCAAATGAATTGTGAATTGTGAAACTCAAGTCAAAAAACACGATGTGACGACGATTTTTCAGTTGAAAATTGATGATTTTAGAAGTTTGACCTTGAGTTGACCTTTTGACCTCCAAAATAGTTGGTTTCCCAATCCATTGACGCAATATGCAAATCTTGTTGAAATTTCAAGTCAATCGGATCAAAAATGACGATTTCAGAAATTTGACCTCAAGATGACCTTTGACCTCAAAATAAATAGGCTTCTCAGTTGAGATTACCTCTACAACTTGGTAAAGTTTCATGACGATCGGTTTAGAATTGTGACAGGTAGGCGATAGACAGACAGACAGACAAACAGGCAGAATAACAAAATTGACTGACCAATATACTTGAAAAATCTTCGATTTTGCAAGTACAAACAAATAAAATAAAATAAACCAATGTCACCCGTAGGGTATCCGTATCTTGCCAAAAGGGGACCACGTGTGACTTCTTTAAGGTCACACTGAGGTGAACAGAGCTGCTATCCACCAGGAGCGACTCCTTGAGGAATATCTGCCTACGAGAGATTCCGATGAGAATCGTTCTACAGAGTAACCATGAAAATATGCGTTTGCCTCATAACGTCACCAAATCACGTCATATGTTCAAGCTTGATATATCTAAAAGCACTCATCGAGGTGTTCAATTTGAGGTACTACACGATATGGTTCCTAAAACTTGAAAATTTGACCTTGGGTCAAATATGTTTGACCTTAGGCGTTAACCATGAAGGTCAAGGCCAATCGCCACCAAAAATTAATCAGCTGAATGCCAGACCATGAACTATATTCCCATGAAGTTTGAAGACGATCCGATCAAATTACTCAAAAAATAAGGGTTTCGTCGACTCCCCTGATTTGCGACAAAGTGACTTGACTTTGACCTTGACTTCAAAATTTTAGGCGCTGAAAGGGACCTCTATAGGCCTCTGATATGCGAAGTTACAAAAATTTCCAATGAAAACTGTGCTCTGCAGAGTGATTATACGTGATTACAGATAAAAAAAAAACAACAAAAAAAAACACATGAAGGTCAAGGCCAATCGCCACAAAAATTAATCAGCTGAGCGCCAGACCATGACTATATTCCCATGAAGTTGAAGACGATCCGATCAAAATTACTACAAAAATGAGGGTTTTGTCGATTACCTGATTTGCGAAAAAGTGACCTTGACCTTTGACCTTGACCTTCAAAATGTTATGGCCTGAAAGGGACCTCCATAGGCCTCTGATATGCGGTTACAAAAATTCCAATGAAAGCTGTGGTCTGCAGATTTTTTTTTCGTGATTACAGACAAACAAACAAACAAAAAAAAACAACAACAAAAAAAAAACATACAGACTGACTAACATATCTTGCAAAAACTTCGTTTGGCAAGATAAAAACAGACAGAGGTCGAAAACATAATCTCCTTCCACCTTCGGTGGTGGAGGTAATAACACCCAATCAAGTCTCTCACTCATATAATTGGAGGGAAAACCAATCATCTCTCACCTAATCAATTATTCCAGGTCGTTAGGATTATGAAATAAACACCCATGCACTTCCAGCCAAAGAAAACTACATAAAGCAACCATGAAAGCTGCACAAGGTAAGCCTTTGCCGCTTCAAATCCTACCTCAGTTGCTCTACAGCTGCAGACATTCACAATTAGAAGGAATACAAAACAAGCAATCAATCATCAATCAACTACTCCTGAACCCCCACCGATATGCGCCCACCAGTCAACGAACTATTGGGAACCTTAATTACCGAATCACGCAAGCCTCTTTCATGCTACAGGAGATGGCCAAGATAGAGGACAGGCCAAAAACACCGCAAGCCGTATCCGGCAGGATGCAGTGTGACCCCAAGTGGAGACACGAGCAGGCAAGCAACAGTTCGTGCTGTAGACGTGAAGCCAACACGAGGATGAGAGTGGGTGCGGCTTGCTGTGTGGGGCGTGACTGGAGACTGCAGCAACAAAGGGCCAGTTCAAGGAGAAATCCAGGGGTAGCTCTCGCATGCAGGTTCCGCAACGAAGTTCCCAAGCATCACCTGCCCGCTGCAGCTTGTAACTCACCTCGGCTCCGTCGATATTATTTAAAAAAATAAATAAATAAAGAAGAAATAATGACTTTTTTTTTTACACAGGTTCCAAAAATAGGCAATGGTCCAATGGTCCATTACGTATTTGTATATGACGTAACTTCAACTTGTATTAAAAATGATTTTGTTTAAAAGCGAGATCAGTATTGGTAATTTGACACAAGTCAGAATCCATCGCCACCGCCGTATCGGCAGTACCCGTATCGCTTCCATACCGGTATCGCAGATCACTGACTCGGCACAGGATTTCTAACGCACATCCAATTCATATAAATAATAACCAATTGGCAATTGCTTTAAAATCAGCCACGAGGGCAAAGGAAAACGCGATTGCTTGTACGGGTGCTCGGATGCTGAGGGATAAAAGTTAAAACATACTGCACTTACTTTCTGTTACGTCTTGACGTCATACGTTTCACTGTTCCCGTTCCATGTTTAGCCGAGTGCATCAAAGTGTTTTCAATCATGTACGCCATTTAAGCATTGTAAACACCTTTCTTCGATTTGTTGGTGATATACTTTTTTTTTTCGGTATACTGGTATATTCAGAATTCCAATACCAGTATATCCATGCATTGGGACCATACTCTATGCAGAACTTTGGTGCTGCATACTCTAAGCAGTCTCCTACAATAAACTCTTCTACTCAGGTGGTAGAGAAGGAAGAAATAGTCAGTATTATCTTGAATAAGGAGCTCAAACAGCAAGTGGTGGATGTCAGCAGGGAGTCAGACAGATTGATGAGAGTCAAGATCATTATGGGGAAGGAGTATCCTGCATATATCATCTCTGGGTACGCCCCCCCAAGTTGCATGCTCAGAACAAGACAAGGAGGAATTCCGAGAACATCTGGAAGACCTGATCACGAACATCCCAGGGGACGAACCCATGATCCTGGGAGCAGACCTTAATTGTCATGTGGGAAGTACTTCTGAAGGATACGAGATGATCCATGGTGGCAAAGGTTATGGAACCAGAAACAAGGAAGGGGAGAGGATGCTAGAAATGGCGGAGAGTTTGGAACTTTTCTTCGTTAATACTGGATTCCAGAAAAGGGAAGAACATCTGGTGACATATAAAAGTGGATTAGGCAGGACACAGATTGACTATTTCTTGGTACGTAGCAAAGACCGAAAGCAAATGAAAGACGCGTAGGTAATACCTGGGGAAGCAGTAGCTCATAAACACCAAATGCTAGTGATGGACCTGTTTGAGAGGGGGAAGGCGAGAAAGAGAAGCCAGGACCAGAGAGAAAGGTAGATCAGAATTTGGAAACTGAAAGATTCGGTAGCGGAGTACCACGATAGGGTCAGGGACAAGATGACCAACGCTCGCACGGAGGACCTCTGGAAGACCTTGAAGGGGGTACTGGTGGAAGAAGCAGCAGAGGTGTGTGGGAGAAAAATCGGGAAAGGCCAGACAAGAGAAGGAACTAGTAGTGGTCCAGAACGAAAGTTGAGAAGAGCAACAAGATGAAGAAGGCCACAGGATAGAGAAAACCAGGAAAAGAGGGACCGCTACAAGGCAGCAAAGAAGGAAGCCCGAACATCAGTGGCAGAAGCAAAGGAGCAAGCCACAAAGGAGTGGTATGAGGAGATGGAAACACCGGAGGGAGAGAAAAGGGTGGACAAGGTAACGAAACAACGGGAAAGAGCAAGAAGAGGCATCCCAACTATGAAGGTGATCAAAGACAGGGAAGGAAACATCTTAGTTGAGGAAGAAATGGTTATAGCTAGGTGGAACGAATACTTTGTAACGCTGCTAAATGAGAGGAATGAAGCGGAAGAGCTGACTTGAAACACCACCAGTGGAAGGACCAGTCCAAATGGTAACAATGCAGGAAGTCAGCGAAGCCACCAGGAAAATGAAGAACAAAGCAGCGGGACCATCCGAAGTAACCATCGAAATGATCAAAGCACTCGGACACCATGGAGTCCGTTGAACTCACTGGATCCTCGAGAACATCTGGATAACGGGGAATATGCCAGAAGACTGGAGAGAAAGCGTACTGGTTCCAATCTACAAACAAAAAGGACATGTGTTCGATTGCGGGAACTACAGGTGAATCAAACTCACGGAGCAGATGCTGAAGATCACCGAAAGGATTCTGGACAAGAAAATCAGAGAAGTCACGAACATCGACCAAATGCAGTTTGGCTTTTGACCTAAACGGAGCACTACTGATGCTATTTTCATCTTCAGACAACTGCAAGAGAAGCATCTGGAAAAGAACAAGCGACTCTACCATGCGTTCGTCGACCTGGAAAAGGCATATGACAGAATCCCCCGGGAGTTGGTCTACTGGAGTTTACGCAAGAAAGGCGTACCTGAACACTTGATAAACATCATCCGGAACACCTACAACCGAACAACAACCAAGGTCAAAACAGTACACAGAATGACGGAGAGCTTCGAATTCGAGGTTGGCCTTCATCAAGGGTCAGCACTAAATCCGTTATTGTTTGTCATCGTCTTGGACGTCATCAGCCAAGAATGCCGAACCGGCCTTCTCTGGGAAATGCTGTTTGCAGACGACTTGGCGATCACGGCAAAAACGGATAAAGATCTGCAAAACCAACTTCAAAATTGGCACAGAAGTCTGGAACAAAATGGAATGAAGATGAATGTGAAAAAAGCAGTATCAATGACCAGCAGGAAGAGTAAGACGAAGAGAAAAATCAACATCAAGGATACAGGAGGAGCAACCTTGAGCCAAGTCGAGGACTTTGTGTACCTGGGAAGTACTGTGGATAGAAATGGAGGCAGTGAGAAGGCTGTGAGGGATAGAGTGAAGGCAGGCTGGAAGAAATGGAGGGAGGTCACTGGTGCAACATATGACAAGAAGTTACCATTGAAACTGAGGATTAAGGTATACAAGACAGTCATCAGACCAGTGCTCCTGGACGGAGCTGAAACGTGGGCATTGAAGAAGAAGAAGGAAGAGCGACGACTAATGAGAACAGAGATGAGAATGTTGAGGTGGATTATGGGCATCAGTCTAAGAGAAAAGACAATGAACAAGAGCATCAAGGAAATGGCAGGAGTGGTTGGGATCGAGAAGGCGAGAGAGGCAAGGTTGAAGTGGTTTGGACATGTGAAACGGAGAGGGGAAGAGGAACCATCAAGGAGAGCAATGGAATTGAATGTACCTGGGAGAAGGAAAAGGGGAAGACAAGCAAAAAGATGGATGGACTGTGTAAAAGAAGACATGAAACACTGTGGAATGGAGGAATGGGCCCTAGATCGGTTGATGCGGAGGAAGGCTGATCGTTGGGATGGAGGCGACCCCAGCTAAATGGGAAAAGTCGACAAAGAAGAAGACTCTAAGCAGTCTCCTTGGCTATTGGGCACAATCCTGGACATGTCACCACTCTAACACAGGATACCGGCAAGCTCACACTCATTTTGCCGACCTAGGAAGGATGACAGGCAGAGTCAACCCCACCTGGTATTACTTCAACAGCCGAGGGGAATTTGAATTCAGGATCCAAGGATCTCAAGCCCAACACGCTAACACCAGCATATCAATATGAAAAATTATATCGATATATAATCGCCGGACCCTAACCCCACCTTTATAGTTTTTGCCCTCACTTGCTTATTGACGTACTTAGCCCCTCAGAGCTCGATCGCGATTGGTCCGGGGCCCAGATTGCGGGTGGTGGAATCTCACCCTTGACCTTTCACCGAGACGGTGCTGGTCCTGCAGGTCCGATCGGGATCATGCGGGTGGTTTTCCTGCCTAAACTTGTGCCGACGGCCTGTCGGAGTATTTAAAAGCACACACAAAAAAAGATAGGTTCCAAAGATAAGAACATTAAAAAGTGCTTTCAAGGGATGGAGGTTTTAGACACAAACATTGGGGGCAGGTAAACATCTTTGTACACATAAAACCCACAAAGCTTATATCACAATTAAATTACATCATGCTTGTGCATACACATGCAATATGGGAGATGACTACCATATACTCTGCAAAGTTAGTCCCTAGAAGTCATTCCTACAACAATATGACATGTACTTATGACTCGTGCACATCAGATGAACACACTCATCAGTTGAATAATAATAAAACAAAACAAAACAACAAAAAAAAAAATGTAGGAATGGATGTTGCTGATATTTTCATACTAATGTAAATATTTTTAAGATCGATCCATACATAGTTATTAGCCCTAGACTTTTTGCAAACTTTTAGCATTGCCATCATGGTATCCTTTTATATTGAATACTTGTAAGAAATCAATGTGGCTACAACATCAGACCCACATAATGTATATTTTGTCTGATCATTGATATCAGATATTGACATGAACAAGGCAGATCAACCTTGATCAGAAACTTACTCCAGCACCAGCTTATTGAGTGGCTTGCTCAACTGCCCAAGCTGCCAATTATGCAGGGATTGGCCTGCTTCTTCAGAGAGCTCCTGCTTGTCTTGCAGGCTATTATCAGATTCTTCATCACAGCTCAGAAGGTCCTCGTACGTCCGCACGGACAGAAACAAATGATTGTCGCAAGTTGCACCTGCCAGTAGGAATGGCAACATCAGATACATGAAAGGTGATCTTTTACACTTGCTCTATGGGGGTTAAGGCTTATAGAGGACCTTATGTATAGATCAATTGCACTGAAGAACCAAAAATAAAAAAATAAAAGGGACTGACAGGAAAGAAAATGCTTCTCATGAAAGGTAACAGCAGAGAAATAAATAAAACACCCTAATCAGATGGACAAAGCACAAATGTGAATCTGTACATGGTCTTCAGGCAAGTGCTCGTATCATGATGCCAAAGTTATTGAGGGGACAAAACGAAATATATAAGTAACTCGAAAGCAACCCAAAAAAGAAAGCCCATCTGTGCCCACTTTGTATTCAAACAAAACTTGATGAAAACTAGAAGGGCACTCGGTAGAGCGCATACCTCCACCACGTAATGCCTGATCCACGAGAACATATCGGCACAATACATTTTTGAAATATCATGCTATACAGGACTATATCGTTTTTGGCCTTGTCTCTCAATGGTAAAGAATGACTTAAAAAATTAATCAATTCTCACATCGAGATCCGGATTCGGATCTTCACCAAAACTGAATAAATTCGTCCTTGCGACACACCCAACCTGTCCACCAAGTTCCGTCCGAATCCATCCACAACTTTTTGAAATATCGTGCCATATATCATTTTTAACCCTATCTCTCAATGGTGAAGAATCACTTAAAAATTCCAGTGTCGGTTCTGGATCTTCACCAAAATCGAATCAGTTCGTCCTTGTCACACACCCAACTTGCCCACAAAATTTCATCCGGATCCGTCCACAACTTTTTGAGATATCCTGTACACAAACAAACAGACAGACAAACACACAGAAAGGGGGTGAAAACAACCTCCTTCACCTTCGGTGGTGAAGGTAATGATAGTGAAACACTCCACCCTGAAAAAATAAATTTAAAATGAAGGGAAGAAACACACCTGGTTCCGTCCCTTCGGTCATTCCAAGTGCTGGACTCTCAGATCTCATTTCAGGGCCATCCACATGGACGCGAATCCCATCCAGGGAAAACTTCACAACACTCTCACCAGCAGGTGTACGCACCATGTTCTCACCAGCAGGTGTACGCACCACGTTCTCACCAGCAGGTGTACGCACCACGTTCTCACCAGCAGGTGTACGCACCACGTCTTCACCAGCAGGTGTACGCAACCCACGTTCTCACCAGCAGGTGTACGCACCAACGTTCTCACAGCAGGTGTACGCACCACGTTCTCCCAGCAGGTGACGCACCACGTTCTCAAACCACAGGTGTACGCACCACGTTCTCACCAGCAGGTGTACGCACCACGTTCTCACCAGCAGGTGTACGCACCACGTTCTCACAAGCAGGTGTACGCACCACGTTCTCACCAGCCAGGTGTACGCATCACGTTCTCACCAGCAGGTGTACGCATCACGTTTTCACCAGGTGTACGCGTCACGTTTTCACCAGGTGTACGCGTCACGTGTTTGATTGGTTCAGTTTGAAATGAAACTTGTGAACATTCTCCATTGGGAATCTCCCTTCCTTGCCGTCCATCATCTGCCATGTCCCTTGAGGCCGTGCTCCGTGCTCCGTGCTCCGTGTTGTTTGGTCGCACTAAACAACAACAAAACAACAACCGAATAGCTTCAAAACCATCACAATAAATTACTTATTATAATCAAGCGATTGATTCATCAAATGGAATTATTAAGTATACAAATGTTTAATAAATAAATAATCCATTTAATCAATGTTCCTTCACTGAACAAACTTCACCGTAACAGAGAAACACACAGTCTACGTCACCAGGTTTTACATTCAATGGGAAACGTTATTAAACATCAAATACCACAACGGGTGGAGGAATAACCACAACGGGTGAAGGAATAACCACACGGTTGTGAAGAATAACCACAACGGGTGAAGGAAAACCACAACGGTGAAGAATAACCACAACGGGTAAGGAATAACCACAACGGGTGAAGGAACAACCACAACGGGTGAGGAATAACCACAACGGTGAAGGAACAACCACAACGGGTGAAGGAATAACCACAACGGGTGAAGGAATAACCACAACGGGTGAAGGAACAACCACAACGGGTGAAGGAATAACCACACGGGTGAAGGAATAACCACAACGGGTGAAGGAATAACCACAACGGGTGAAGGAATAACCACAACGGGTGAAGGCATAACCATAACGGGTGAAGGAACAACACAACGGGTGAAGGAACAACCATAACGGTGGAAGGAACAACCACAACGGGTGAAGGAATAACCACAACGGTGAAGGAATAACCACACGGGTGAAGGAATAACCATAACGGGTGAAGATACACAACGTGAGGAATAACCACAACAAGGATAAAAAAAATTATAATTTTAACCATCATCACCCCGCTCGGCTCCTTTCCCGCCGAAACGAGAAACACGACATCAACCCGAAACCCTGAACCACACACGAACCACCAACACGAACCACACGAATCACCACACGGATCCCACACGGATCACCACACGGACCACACGAACCACATGAATCACCACACGGACCACACGAAACACACGAATCACCACACGAACCACACACGAATCACACACGGATCACCACACGGACCACACGAACCACATGAATCACCACACGGACCACACGAATCACCACACGAATCACCACACGGATCACCACAGGACCACACGAACCACCACACGAAACCACACACGAATCACCACACGAATCACCACACGGACCACACGAACCACATGAAATCACCACACGGAACCACACGAACCACATGAATCACCACACGAAACCACACGAAATCACCACACGAATCACATGAATCACCACACGAATCACCACACGAACCACACGAACCACACGAATCACCACACAAAACCACACGAATCACCACACGAATCACCAGAACCACCACACGAACCACACGAATCACCACCGAAGCCCCAGAACACCACACGAACCACACGAATCACCACCAGAACCACCACACGAATCACCAGAACCACCACACGAACCACATGAATCACCACACGAATCACACGAATCACCACACGAACCACCACACACAAGGTTCCGCTTTCACCTCATTTCCTCAACCGAAGTCCCCAAACCACTTCGACAACACATTCCCTGAAACCACAAAAGATTCCCGTGTGAATCATCAATCCCTCGTGTACTTCACGATAAATCGATGAACGCAAACAGGAACATGAACATTTCTCGTCACCACAACATATGGACAGGTTGTCGGTGGTTAACAAACACAAACTGTACTGCAACACGAACCTGTCACAGGTCCCAATCAGCGCATCCCACTTCGAACATACACCGCCCAGGTACTGCACACACACCACGTGACTTCCTTCGTCCCAACCAATCCCATGTTGTGTTTATGATTATTCAATGTGATTTTTTTTACTAACCTATCAGGTCCTTTCGTTCAGCTGTTTAAACTCGATCCGATGATTGATCATTTTGAGGTTTTATAAGTACCGAAGTATTTATTATATTCCTGTCACATTGGGACAAAACCGGTAAAAGGGATGAATTACCACTCGAGCTGGTGATACATCAATCCGGTGGTGAAGCTTATTTGCGGCGTTTAAGTTGAACGGACTTCGTGTTTTAATCGTTTTATACCGATTTCAGCAAATTGAACAGTTTCACACAAACAATTGATTGTCAAAATTTCATCACACGGAGTCGGTGGGAAAGTTCGTTAATGAATCAAGAAGAAGAAGAGGAAAAGAGTAAGAAGAAGAAGTGTAAGTGAAGAAGAGGAAGATTTCTTGGCAGCGAGCGCTGCGTCGGCAACGACAAGCAGGGAGTGGACTCGTGTGTTTTGTGTTTGGTTGTGTTGTGTTTGTGTTGTGTGTGTTTGTGTTGTGTGTGTGTGTGTGTGCGTTTGTGTGTGCTTTGTGTGTGTGTGTGTCTGTGTGTGTGTGCGTTTGTGTTTGTGGTGTGTGGTGTGTTTGTGTTTGTGTGTGTGTGTGTGCGTGTGTGTGTGCGTTGTGTGTGCGTGTGGTGTCGTTTGTGTTTGTGTGTGTGGTGTGGTGTTTTGTGTGCGTTTGTGTTTGTGTGTGTGTGTGTTGTTTGTGTTTGTGTGTGTGTGTGTGCGTGTGTGTGTGCGTTTGTGTGTGGTGTGTGTGTGCGTTGTGTTGTGTGTGTGTGTGTGTTTGTGTGTGTTTGTGTTTGTGTGTGTGTGTGTGTGTTGGTGTGTGTTTGTGTTTTGTGTGGTGTGTGTGGTTTGGCGTTTGGTGTGCGTGTGTGCATGTGCGTTGTGTTGTGTGTGCGCTTGTTTGTTGTGCGCTTGTTTGTGTGTGGTGCGTTTGTGTTTGTGTGTTGTGTGCGTTTGTGTGTGCTGTGCGTTTGTGTTTGTGTGTGGCTTGTTGTTTGTGTGTGTGTGTGTGGTGTGCGTGTGTTTGTGTTTGTGTCGTGGTGTTTACCACACAAACGAAATCCGCTTCGCTCAATTGTCTTGACTAGTACGGGCCCGTAGGGGCGGCCAGTATGTGCAGCCCTCTCTCACCCCCCTCTCTCGCCCCCTCTCTCGCCCCCCTCTCTCGCCCCCTCTCTCGCCCCCTCTCTCGCCCTCTCTCACTACCCCTTCTTCCCCTAGTCTCGCCCTTCCTCTCCTCTCCCCCTCTCTCTCTCCCCCCTTCTGCCCTCCTCTCTTGCCCCCCTCTATCCCCCCTAGTCTCGCCCTTCCTCTCTCACCCCTCTCTCTCGCCCCACTCTCATCCCCCCTCTCCGTCCCTCTCTTCGCAGATTGGTCGACAGATAATGGCGCGTAACTTGGGAACCGCTCGTCGATTAATATCAAACTCGAAAGGCACATCCGCGGGTCCCCAGCAATATTCCTGGCAAGTTTCAATCAGATCGGACCGTCAATCGTGCAAAAAAATAATAATAATAAATAAATAAATAAACATTAATTGTGACGGCATTCGTGATGTCATAGCACCGTGTCTTGTCATTGGTCGACAGATAAATGGCCGTAACTTGGGAACCGCTCGTCCGATCGATATCAAACTCGAAAAGGCACATCCGCGGGTCCCGGCAATATTCCTGGCAAGTTTCAATGAGATCGGACCGGCGGTCGTCGGAAACGGCGTCGCAGACAGACAGCAGACAGACAGACAGACAGACGACACACACACAGAGATTGCTGGAATTATAGATAGATGATGAAGAACAAAAGTCACTGTAAATATTGACGTGTTGAGTGATTTATGAAAGTGAGGAAAAGTGCGCGACTTTCTAACGGGTCGTCATGACGACTTCTCGGGAAACGAACCTTGCGGTCAGGTCAGGTTAGATCGGTGACTTGCTACAGGTATCATGTAAACCTGTACTACCTGTTCCATGGTCGGGTTGTCGGCGACTAAACATCTCCCCCACCAAGTTTCCTGGTGAGGAGGGTGTATGATATGGACACCCAGCAGGATTAAAACAAAAACCTGTCAAAGGGTGGAGGAGCTCCTTGTGAGCCAACAGCCATCCATATCTAGTGCCCACTGTGTCTGTGGACGTCCTCCTGCAGTTGGGTTACTTTTTATTAGGAGGTTGGTGACAGGATTTGCACTCCGGCCACCGTAAAACCCTTCATTCCGCAAAACACAAAAACGCAAACAAATCTGAAAACCGCACTCCGTGGGAGTACCTCCTGTGGCAGCTTCCCTTCGCAGGGCAGCTCACCGGATGACGGGATTGGGGCAAAGCCTTCGGGACCCCAATCTTTGATGATAGGAGGGAAACCACGGGGTAACATTCCCGGGTCAGATTGTGGGAGAGTGTGTCGGAGTGGTGCTGAGGTGTTGTCCACCAGACGGCGGTCTCCTGGGTTAACCTGAGGCGGTCCTTCGGGTGGGTGCCTGGAATGTCCTATCCCTAAGAGAGGATGATCACCTGTCTCTGTTATCATCTGAAGTTCAAAGCGTTTGAACATCGGTATTGCAGCACTCTGAGGTTCGGAGACCAGATTGGTGGCGAGATCATGGTGGGTGGTTACACCTACTATTGGTCTGGTCGCTCTGAATAGTTACCATACTCAAGGAGTTGCTGTAGCTGTGTCCAATAAGCTGACCCAATGATAATTGAGGTAAACCGTCAACGAGCGTATTATGAGACTAAGGATTCGTCACTCCTTGGGTGTCATTTCCCTGGTCTCTGTCTATGCTCCGACTGAGGCGAGTGAATCTCACCATGAAGGACACATTCCATGCCACGGCTCGAGTCTGTGGTTGATCAGTGCCCCCAGACGAGATACACTTTCTTAGTCTTGGGGATTTCAATGCATCGACTGGAACTGATAGGGATGGTTTGAGATGTGTGTTGATCCCATGGGTCGGGAACTATGAACCAGAATAGCACTAAGTTCCTTGACTTTGCAAGAAGTCATGGACTTAGGGTGGCTGTTCATGGTTTCAGCACCCACAACTCATCGCTGGACTTGGTATTCCAATGCTGGTGGTGGTGGCAAAGGAGATTGACCATGTCCTCGTTGATGGGTCGCTGGAGGATGATCCAGAACTGCAAGGGTCTAACCGGAGTGCTCAATTCCTCAATACTGACCACCGGCTTGTTGTAGCAACTCTAAAGCTGCACACCTTAAATCCGGAGAATGATACCATCCCAGCCTAGGCTGGATGTTGGCAGCTCAAGGATGAGAGGGGAGCTGAGGAGTTTTTGCGAACAGGGCTGAGTGGACATTTGGGGGTCCTGAAGAGTGTGGAGTGCCTTCACGACCACCTCCTTGATGTTGCCGGTGGATGTCTTGGAACTCACCGCAGGGCAAAAAGAATTTTGTCTCTCAAGGACATGGGATACCATTGACAGAGTCGCAGGGCCAGGCTGAATGGCAGAGCTGAGCTGTTCAGAGGAGCTGAGTGTAAAACTGTACGTGCACTAAAGATGGACAGGAGGGCCTATGGGGGAGAATCTGTGAGGGGTTAGAGCATCACCTGTGGACAGGTGATTCTCGTCCTGCTTATGGGGATTCGCGCATTGCGTTCGTCCAAGCCCATCCCTCGGAGCACTGCAGTTAGAGCAAGAGTGGTAGACTCTTGACAGAGGAGTCTGAAGTGAAGTGCCCGCTGGGCCGGTTATTTGAGCGGTTGTACCCAGGCTGAATCGACTCACCCTGTCGATTGGAGCGTCAAGGGTGTTACAATCCCTTGTTGCTGACCCTACGCAATCAACTGTGGTCCACCTTCGTTGTGGAAACAAAGGGCTGTCGGTGAACCGTTGAATGGGGG
>CM068964.1:103937761-104000523 GCA_035128595.1 Eptatretus atami | reverse complement strand
GTAGCGTGTACGAATCAGATTTGGATTGAGCCAACCAGAGGGGTGCAAATGTTGCTGCATGTGCGAGCATGCATGCATGCAGGCAGACCTTTGGCCAGGTAGATAGCATGGGTTTTAAATGCTCTCACCCAGTTTCTATTGAACCCGGCGGTGAATAAGAAAATGTTGCTGTTTGGGTGCGTTTTATCGTCTTTCCTTTCCCCTCACGCTGACTTCCCTTCCCCGCCCTTCAACAATTTCCTTCCCCTCACACTACCTTTCCTTCTCCTCACCCACACCATTTCCCTTCCCATCATTCATGCTGCCTTCCCTTCCCCTCACCCAGCCTTCCTTCCCATCCCTCTACCGCATTCCCTTCTCATACTCATACTTACTTCCTCCTGTGTCCAAACCACCAGGGACATCTCCAGGCGTTCTCCGCATGCTGTATCAACATGTTGTTTTAATGTACCCCATTTCATGCAATCCTGTACCCCCCCTCCCTTTCGCACAAGTCCCACTACCAATGCAAGTCAAAAAACCCTCCCCTCATGTCTACCACTCCCAACCCACCCCTCTCTACTTCTCGCCTCCCTCTCTCTATCCCCTCACTTGCACTACACCCACCCCCCTTCCAGAGTGTATGGAAGACATTTGGTGAGGCGTCACTCTCCCTTCCCCCCTTCCTCACCCCCTCCAAGCTCCCCACTCCTTCCCCCTTGCCCCCCCTCCATCTTCCCCCCCCATCCCCTTCTCTCTCTCCCTCCTCTATCCTTCCCTCTTTCCCTTCCCTCCCTTTTCTCTACCCCCGCCCCCCACACTTAATATTCCCATACAGCGAAGCGACGGGTTGTATTTGTTAGTAAGCAATAAAACTCGTGGTAGAATAAGAAAACCGAGAGGAAGTTCTAAAACGACATGATTGGAAATGTCAGAAAGTTGTGAGAATGTTTGGGTTTGCCCGAAACTGTCGCAGTGAATGTGATCCATTTGGAGGAAATGGTGATAAAGCACTTGTTGTTATGGACACCTTGGCCCAGGTGTTGCGATGATCTCACCTGTGTGTTTGTCGGCAAAATAACTGGACAATGATGGAAGGTAAAATCACCAAATGTGGCACAGAGCTTCATGTCGTGAATATCTCGGAGGAGTTGAACTTGGAGTTCACAAGGAAGAATGTAAATTATTACAGGATTATAGTTACACCGTACGGACCACATGACAGTACAGGTGAGCACCCTCTGTGAGGGTGGACCACACCAAGAGGAAACGACCTCCATCGAGTGCGTCTAGGTTGATTTTTTTCTTCAAGGAGAATGCACTCTGGAGTTCATTCAATGGTTCGATAACAATAGATGTTATGTGGGGATCGTTCAAATTTGACCTGGAATTTTATACAAGCACAGTAGTTAAACACAAGTTTCAGTTCAATTTAAACAACCCACATATAACACAGTACAACACTATTCAAGTGTATCACATGTTACATCAAACAAATTATAGATTTGATAAAGGACGATGGTTGATCACAACCGCAATCTTATCAATAATTTCAAGTGTTGTGCGTGCGTTTATGACTCTTTCACGGCTGAACGGAAGCACATAGACACCACAAGTGTTGGGGGTAGATACTTCAGAATGTGGACAAGGTTTTAAGCTCCCACATGTTGGCCTTGACATCAGTTTTGAGACCAAATGCCGTTATAGAGTGTACATTGGGATGTGGGATCAGGCGGTGCTGTCGCCGGCCAGCAGGCAAAAGGTATCCACGATGAGGCCAATAACTCCATAGCTTCTCAATGTCCAACACATCCCGAAACCACTGCTGGGAAAAGCTCACGGGCAGCACCGGGTATCCCCTCTCTCACCGGGCAGCGTCGGGTATCCCCTCCTCTCTCACCGGGTATCCCCTCCTATATCGCTGGGCAGTGTCAGGTATCCCCTCCTCTCTTGCCAGGCAGCACCGGATATCCCCTCCTTATCGCAGGTCAGGTACCCCTCCTATCTCGCGGGCAGCACGGGTATCCCCTCCTATCTCGCCAGCAACGTCAGGTATCCCCTCTCTCTCGCTGGGTATCCCTCTCTCCGTGCGCGCGGGTATCCCTCCTCTTCATGCCGGTATCCCCTCCTCTCTTCCAGCAGCACCGGATATCCCTCCTATCCTAGTATCCCTCTATCTCACCGGGGCATGTCGGGTATTCCCCTCTATCTCACGGGCAGTGTCGGTATCCCTCTCTCTCTCACACAGGCGTGTCCGGTTCCCTCCTATCTCACGGGCATGTCGGGTATCCCTCCTCTCTCACAGGGCAGCGCTGGGGTATCCCCCTATCTCGCCGGGCAGCGTCGGGTATCCCCTCTCTCACAGGGCAGGCTGGGTATCCCCTCTATCTCGCGGGGCGTCGGGTATCCCTCCTTCTCACAGGGCAGCGCTGGGTATCCCTCCTATCCCGGGCAGTGTGGTATCCCCTCTCTCTCACAGGCGCGTCAGGTTCCCTCCATCTCACCGGCAGTGTCGGGTATCCCCTCCTCTCTACAGGGCAGCGCTGGGTATCCCCTCCATCTCGCTGGCGGAGCGGGTACTCCCCTCCTCTCACGGGCAGCGCGCTGGGTATCCCCTCCTATCTCGCTGGGCAGTCGGGTATCCCCTCCTCTCTCACAGGGCAGCGTCAGGTATCCCCTCCTATCTCACCGGGCAGTGTCGGGTATCCCCTCCTCTCTCACAGGGCAGCGCTGGGTATCCCCTCCTATCTCGCCGGGCAGCGTCGGGTCCCCCCACCCCTTCAATATAATATAAATGAAGACTAATTATACAAACAGCTGGATCTGAATGGAGCAATATCATTGATTGCTTCATCATATAACTCGTGTTCATTCATGAAAAACAAGGTGCACATTATCTTGTTAGAGAGCAACTTGGGATTGTACAACAAAGCAGATGAGACAGTATTTCAACTGAAAATCCTCAATTACATTCCAGTGGAATGGATTGTGTGGATAAAGTTCCATTACATTCCCATATTGTGTGGATAGCTCAGTTTTGATATGGTTTCAAGGAGCTGAATGGTGAGAAAGAAAGTGCCAGTGTCAGGCACATATAATTCATTCCTGTATACCATGTATTCCTTTTGATTGCTGAAAATACAGTACATCAAATACCTTGTGGTCACGGGACTGCCAGTGTACTGAACAAATTACTTGAGTTATGTCTAATCATTTCATTTATAAGGGACAAATACATGAGAGACTGCATCACGCATTAATGCACGCACGCACACGCACACACACACACACACACACACACACACACACGCACACACACACACACACACGCCAAATTGGTTGATATTTCTGCTTTGTCCCAGCACCTGCTGAGCTTTTCCTTTGACCCTCACTCCATTCGTTTATCCATTTATGTAATCTGTGTTAGATGCTGCGTGGTTTGCGTCGCTGTCCATGGCCCCGTCGGTTGCGAGACTTGAGGCTTTGTTGCAAATGCTTCCATTTGTGGTGTGACCCTGGCTGAAGGTGCTTAGCCCTCTCTGTACGCATGCGCCACCGAAGTTGGCGGCAAAATTTCCCCGATGATGGATTCTTCTCTGACCGACCGAGCAATGCAATGACATGACGGTACCAGTCTTTGTCTTTAGCCTTGCCGTGCAGGCCCGATTCTACTTGCTTTCGGATCTTACGGTCATGAAATACTGAAAGCGAGACTCGAGTGAGTGTATGTACAAATCCAAGTAGCTCTTCGTCCTTGCAGAGGTAAATTCCAGAGTCTGAGGGCTGCAGGTTCCTTAGGAGCAGTCCTCGATCGGTCAGGACCGCTCGTTCGCTTTCCGCAACCTGCTGATGAAACATTGCATGCCAGTCATCGCATATCATCTTAACTTTCAATCATCATGATCGATGACTAAAGCTGTCCTGTGATACAGTCAACAATAGATTGTTGTAACTTGTCTTCAAATTCGCCTCGGTCTTGATTTGGCCCTTTTTATACACAAATTCGAAACTCATGAAGGCAAGTTTGTTCAGTTTGTACAACTCTGCATCGAACCAACACAAACATTCCTACCTGAAAACTGTTTAAATTAGCAATTTTTAATTTAAATACATTATTACAACAAGAAAACGAGATGGTATTCATGGAATACTTACCTCGCGCAGTCTTGAGAAACGCTTGGTTTGAGTCAAATCTTCTGGCAGCAAATTTGTAATTAAAATAAGTTCAATTCAAATCAAATGGGAGACCAAATAGGTACAAGTCCTGCAATGGAGTCACCAGAGGGAACCCAAACAAGCAAAAAGCAAAGATGAAGTCATCAGGAGGAACCTGCAGAGGATTCGCATTTCAGCTGCCACTCCTCCTACCCTCAAACCCATCCAGGCACAGCCAAGTGAGCCTTGTTGAAATTTTTTTATAAGAACCAAGACCAAAAAAATTTAATCATTCGGCTGCCAGATCATGCATCCGATCATGTTGAAATTTAAAGCATGTATTCCCCATCACTACGAGATAATAATGTTGAAGTTTCACCTCAATTGATGCAGCGGTTCAAGAGAGAATTAAAAAACATTTTCCTTCAAACCCATATGGCTGCCAAAGCATGTGACGTATCAATTATATTCATGAACACCCTGGTATCCCCAAGGTTTGAGGAACATGCGTGTGAAGTTTCCCCTCGATCTGTCCAACTCCTTTCTTCCTCTTTGGGAATTAGAATGACCGTATCCCCAGGAACAAATTCCTTACCCCAAGCTCTGTGCCAGGACATTGCCAGGCTGGGGTGAGCTTGGGGGCAGACTCCTTTCTTCCTCTTTGGGAATTAGAATGACTGTATCCTCAGAAACAAATTCCTTACCCCAAGCTCTGTCATCCTACTGTCACTACAGATTGCTGCGAGTAAGCTCTACATACGTATGTGCAAACTCAGCTAAGCCTTCATGTTTTGTCATTTGTTTTCATAGTCTGCGAGACTTGCACATCATCCTCTTTGGCTTAACAATGAACCTTGGTCCATGTAATGAAAAACAACTGAACCAACCTCGTGCTTCTCTGCTGCAGCATCTTTATGGAACAACCAGAATATTCGTGCCTGTCCAGAGCTGGGTGTGCATTCCAGCAAGATGCTGCTATTCTGCACACCATACAGTTGCTGCTCACCGAACGTGCCCACATCTGGGTTGTCTGTAAGTACAACATGATAGCTGTTCTTGATCACATGAACACGTACATTTCATTGCCATCATTTCCACAAATGAAACATATCACCATCAAAAGAAGCACACTTTACCATCGTTACATGAGATTGGAACAGTGGTGATGAAGGAGTGACATCAACAGTAAATGTTGAAAAATTGTTTCGCTTACAGTTGTGGAACTGGTCAGAGCACTGTGTCAGTGGGTTCCCATTCCGAACATCCTGTCTTCTGTGCCTCCTGCAGACAAAATTAATAATTAATCATAATGGACTGGAGGTAGGTAATGTAATGTTAGGCAATGATGGGGTAGTGAGATGAATGAGTTAAGGTAAACAGCAGGTTCATTAATTTCTTGGCAGGCAGGAATTACTGTGATGGAATAGCTATAGCTGGCGTGTTTGCCATTCCCTTATGAATCTGGGATCCCAGATTGAAATCATATATACAACAATCCCTTGATATATGGAAGGGTTATATTCCTTAAAATCATTCCGTTACATGAATTCCCAGACATGGAATGTAATTATCCCATATACTCCCATTAATATAACTGGAAATAGGTTCATACGGAACAAAATGTTAACTCTATGATGTGAAAAATACACATATTAATGGAACAAACTTTATTAAAATACTGTCTTTTGACGAAGGGGTGGTGGGGTCATCTACATCCTCTGAAGAGATGGCTGACTTAGGAGTGGCAGCATTGGGGGTAGCAGGCTGAGGAGTGGCAGCATTGGGGCTAGCAGGCAGAGGAGTGGCAGCATTGGGGCTAAGCAGGCAGAGGGAGCTGGCAGCAATTGGGGGTAGCAGGCAGAGGAGGGGCAGAATTGGGGTAAGCAGGTAGAGGAGTGGCAGCATTGGGTAGAGGCAGAGGAGTGGCAGCTTTGGGGTAGCAGGCAGAGGAGGGCAGCTTTGGGGTAGCAGGCAGAGGAGGGCAGAATGGGGGTAGCAGGCAGAGGAGGGCAGAATTGGGGTAGCAGGTAGAGGAGGGGGCAGCATTGGGGGTAGCAGGCAGAGGAGGGGCAGCATTGGAGGGTAGCAGGCAGAGAGGGGCAGAATGGGGGCAGCAGGTAGAGGAGTGGCAGCATTGGGCTAGCAGGCAAGAGGAGTGGCAGCATTGGGGTAGCAGGCAGAGGAGTGGCAGCATTGGGGGAAAGCAGGCAGAGGAGTGGCAGCATTGGGGTAGCAGGCAGAGGAGGGCAGAATTGGGGGCAGCAGGTAAGAGGAGTGGCAGCATTGGGGGTAGCAGGCAGAGGAGTGGCAGCTTTGGGGATACAGGCAGAGGAGGGGCAGCTTTGGGGGTAGCAGGCAGAGGAGGGGCAGAATTGGGGGTAGCAGGCAGAGGAGGGGCAGAATTGGGGGTAGCAGGTAGAGGAGTGGCAGTATTGGGGTAGCAGGCAGAGGAGGGGCATAATTGGGGTAAGCAGGTAGAGGAGTGGAGCATTGGGGTAGCAGGCAGAGGAGGGGCAGAATTGGGGGTAGCAGGTAGAGGAGTGGCAGCATTGGGGTAGCAGGCAGAGGAGTGGCAGCATTGGGGTAGCAGGCAGAGGAGGGGCAGAATTGGGGGTAGCAGGCAGAGGAGTGGCAGCATTGGGGGTAGCAGCAGAGGAGTGGCAGCATTGGGGGTAGCAGGCAAGAGGAGGGCAGAATTGGGGGTAGCAGGCAGAGGAGGGGCAGAAATTGGGGGTAGCAGGTAAGGAGTGGCAGTATTGAGGGTAGCAGGCAGAGGAGGGGCAGAATGGGGGTAGCAGGTAGAGGAGTGGCAGCATTGGGGGTAGCAGGCAGGGAGGGGCAGAATTGGGGGTAGCAGGTAGAGGAGTGGCAGCATTGGGGTAGCAGGCAGAGGAGTGGCAGCATTGGGGGTAGCAGGCAGAGGAGGGGCAGAATTGGGGGTAGCAGGCAGAGAGTGGCAGCATTGGGGGTAGCAGCAGAGAGTGGCAGCATTGGGGTAGCAGGCAGAGGAGGGGCAGAATTGGGGGTAGCAGGCAGAGGAGGGGCAGAATTGGGGTAGCAGGCAGAGGAGTGGCAGCATTGGGGTAGCAGGCAGAGGAGTGGCAGCATTGGGGTAGCAGGCAGAGGAGGCAGAATTGGGGGTAGCAGGCAGAGGAGTGGCAGCATTGGGGGTAGCAGGCTGGAGTGGCAGCTTTGGGGGTAGCAGGCTGAGGAGTGGCAGCTTTGGGGGTAGCAGGCTGAGGATGGCAGCTTTGGGGTAGCAGGCAGAGGAGTGGCATCTTTGGGGGTAGCAGGCAGAGGAGTGGCAGCATTGGGGGTAGCAGGCAGAGGAGGGGCAGCATTGGGGTAGTAGGCAGAGGAGGGGCAGAATTGGGGTAGCAGGCAGAGGAGTGGCAGCATTGGGGGTAGCAGGCAGAGGAGTGGCAGCATGGGGGTAGCAGGCAGAGGAGGGGCAGAATTGGGGGTAGCAGGTAGAGGAGTGGTAGCATTGGGGGTAGCAGGCTGATGAGTGGCAGCATTGGGGGTAGCAGGCAGAGGAGTGGCAGCATTGGGGTAGCAGGCTGAGGAGTGGCAGCATTGGGGGTAGCAGGCTGAGAGTGGCAGCTTTGGGTAGCAGGCTGAGGAGTGGCAGCTTTGGGGGTACAGGCAGAAGGAGGGGCAGAATTGGGGGTAGCAGGCTGAGGAGTGGCAGCATGGGGGTAGCAGGCTGAGGAAGTGGCAGCATTGGGGGTAGCAGGCTGAGGAGTGGCAGCTTGGGGGTAGCAGGCTGAGGAGTGGCAGCTTTGGGGTAGCAGGCAGAGGAGTGGCAGCATTGGGGTTAGCAGGCAGAGGAGTGGCAGCTTTGGGGGTAGCAGGCAGAGGAGTGGCATCTTTGGGGGTAGCAGGAGAGGAGTGGCAGCATTGGGGGTAGCAGGCAGGGAGGGGCAGCATTGGGGTAGTAGGCAGAGGAGGGCAGAATTGGGGGTAGCAAGCAGAGGGTGGCAGCATTGGGGGTAGCAGGCAGAGGAAGTGGCAGCATTGGGGTAGCAGGCAGAGGAGGGGCAGAATTGGGTGGTAGCAGGTAGAGGAGTGGTAGCATTGGGGTAGCAGCTGATGAGTGCAGCATTGGGGTAGCAGGCAGAGGAGGGCAGCATTGGGGGTAGCAGGCTGAGGAGTGGCAGCATTGGGGTAGCAGGCAGAGGAGTGGCAGCTTTGGGGGTAGCAGGCAAAGGAGTGGCAGCTTTTTGGTAGCAGGCTGAGGACCACTTGGACCTTCTTGTATCACAAAAATTTTTCAAATAAATATAATATCATCAATGTTACAAATAAATTTGTACAAAAGAAATGTTTGTATTATGATTAGTGTAAATCATGACAACACAGCGAATCTGTGACGTCAATCACTGCAACGTGTGGAGAGGCGAGCGTAGCGAGCTGATCCATTCTAGTTGTAAAATTTAAATCGAAAATAAAATTGAGCCCTTGATTTTTTTTTCTCTACATTTGACAAATTAACTCTTGATGAAAGAACACAAAAGTTGGGTTTTAAATAAGAAGAAATATACTCCTCATCAAAAACAAACTTATTCCATACAACTAAGTGAGTGAAACAGAAGCATTTGGTTCTTGTGTGGATGTGATGTCATGTGATTATTATATTGTATAAGGGTAGTTGGTGTTTAAGACAGCTTCAGGATCACAAAACTTCCAGATTTTAAAAATCATTATTTTATAAAAATGGACACACAGGAAGGTCTTGCCATTCGTGGGTTTCCACTTCGTGGATTCGCTCTATGGCGATGAATTTATTGAGGCAAGGTTCGCATCAACATCGCTTTCACATTATTGGATCACGTTTATCATTATTATTATTATTATTATTATTATTATTATAATGATTAAAGGTAAGTTTCATGATCTTTCATGGTAAGTTAATAACTCAACAAAATAAGCCTGGTGTTGGCTTAACAGTTATGGTGTCTGGCTTAATATGTTAGGGTCTTGAGATTGAGACCCAGTTGTTCCATTAAATAACACCAGGTGAGTTGCCTCAGGCTGTCATCCTTCTGAGGTCAGCAAAATGAATACCAGCTAACTGGTAACGGGGCACTGCATCAGCGGCACAGCCGTGCTCCCAGCAATGATTCAATCAGCAGCCACAGGCTGTATACAAAACAATAATAACTCAAGAACAAAAACTTCATTTTATGTTCTTAATAACTCTTATTCATGAAAATAAAAAACACAAAAACAATGCACAAACAGGTCAATTAAAGGTACAGTTTGGACACATGTTAAAGTTGAAGTCCCTAACTTTATTATCCCCCATTACCCCTCAAGTTTGTGCATCGCGGATTTGCGGTTCACAGGGATTTTCAAGAACCGAAACACATTGGTGATTTGGGAGTCAAGTTTTCAGACTCATATGAAGATTACCAAGCCTTTTACCTAAACAGACCTCCACCTTGTTTGGTTTTGGATAACCATGTTCTTTTTGGAGGAAAACTTGCCGTTTGCTGTATGGGTAGTAGCGAGAGCAGGCATGGCCATCCCAGGCACAGTAAGGATCTCGTGAAAGGCAGCAGGAGGCACATGCTGGGCCATACGCATGGCATCGTTGCAGAGGCACCTGCACCACTCCTTGGAGTGAGCTGATGTAGAGTTGCTGCTACTCCATGAGAAAGGGAAACAATAAGACAAAGCAATGGGACAAATAAGGAAACCAATGCAATGGAGAAATTAAAAGTGATATGTGGATGATGGCAATATGTAGACCGATAAAATCAGAGAGACAGACATGAAGGGTAAAGAAAAAGCAAATTTTACGTTGAGACCCATGCTGAGTCTAGCATATCGAAGGAGCATTTCCACAAATTGCCCACTACTTCCTCAAGCAGCTCATATCTAATAGAGGTGGAATAATGTTAGATCTACATGAGATTAATTACAATGAGATATTTGAACAGCAATAATCACCAACACCTGAAAAGTATATTAGCATCATTGTTTTTAGTTACACCTACACTATCAGCAATGATTTTTTTTCTGGGCAAACCACACTTCTAAATTAGCCTATAAAGCCACTGGGCATCCTCTGTCATGCAAAGTCTTTCCTTGGCACACCTGAACTCCTATCCACCTACAAAGCCTTCATTTCTAGCTTGATGGAGTTACTGCTCTCCCCCCTGGGCTGGCTCCCCTGCCTCATATCTTGCTCAGTTTGATGCGGTGGAAACTAAGGCCTTCAATATCATTGGAATCTCCCGTGATGAAGCGGGGTCTATGGGCTTATCACTTCGCCATCGCCGACAGGTCGGTTGTCTCTCTGTCTTCCACCACCTTCTTCCTCGTCTTGCACCCTTTGCTCTTTCCGTGCTTTGTCCCACCCTCCAAGGATTCTGCAGAGCACACGTGGTCCACCATTAACCTCCTTCTGGTGAAACTCCTAAAATCCAGAATCACTGCTCACCTCCACTCTCATTTGTTCCTCTTTTTTTTTCACCACCTGCGGAATGAACTTCCACATTCTCTTCAGTCATACTCTTCCATCCAGGTCTTCAAGACAGTTGTTCACCACGATCTCAGATCATTGCCAAACCAAAACCATGATATTTTCTACCCCAATTAACCCCCCCACCTCCCAAAACCCACCTCTTTCCAAATTTCCACTCTTTTTCTTATCACATCGGTAGGGGACATGTATTGCCAAGCAATTCTTGCTCTTGTTTTTAATATGAAATAGGCAAAGACGAGAAACGAATGAAACGTGGTGGGTTAGATAGTTTCTTCTTCTTCATTTTGGTTCTTGGATCGGCTCAAGTGTACGTTAAAGCAAACTAATTTTTATCGACAGTTTGTTATCACAGTTGTCTTTATTGGTTTCTCGTCTACAAAAGACATCAGTAAATGAAAATTGCTTTTCCTTTTATTTTGCCAATCAGACCCAAACACGATGTTTTGTAGGATTTCTTCCTCTTCATTGGGATTGGTAGGGGACATGTATTGCAAAGCAATTTTTGTTCTTGTTTCCCCAAGTGTCCCTCTATTTGGTCCCTCATCCCCACTGTTGGTGTGTTTCCCTCTCTTGCTGTTCCTTTTGTTCTGTTACATCCTGATTCGTTTTATGTTCTTGCTCCTCCACGAGCCTTCAACTTTGTATAACCCTCCGTAAATATATATATATATATATTATTATATATATATGTATATGTATATTGTATATATATTATATATATGTGTATATATATGTATATATTATACAATATAGTGTATATATATGTATATTTTATATATATATAGATATGTATATTTTTATATATATACAGTGGGGAGAACAAGTATTGATACACTGCCGATTTTGCAGGTTTTCCCAACTTACAAAGCACGTAGAGGTCTGTAATTTTTATCATAGTACACTTCAACTGTGAAAGACGGAATCTAAAAACAAAAATCCTGAAAATCACATTGTATGATTTTTAAATAATTAATTTGCATTTTATTGCAGAAATAAGTATTTGAATCACCTACCAACCAGTAAGAATTCCGGCTCTCACAGACCTGTGAGTTTTGTCTTTAAGAAGCCCTCCCATTCTCCACTCATTACCTGTATTAACTGCACCTGTTTGAACTCGTTATCTGCATAAAAAGACAGCTGTCCACACTCAATCAATCAGACTCCAAACCTCTCCACAATGGGCAAGTCCAGAGAGCTGTCTAAGGACATCAGGGACAAAATTGTAGACTTGCACAAGGCTGGGATGGGCTACAGGACAATAGGCAAGCAGCTTGGTGTAGAAGGCAACAACTGTTGGCGCAATTATAGAAAATGGAAGAAGTTCAAGATAACAGTCAATCTCCTCGCGTCTGGGGCTCCATGCAAGATCTCACCTCATGGAGCCTCAATGATCATGAGAAAGGTGAGGGATCAGCCCAGAACTACACGCAGGACCTGGTCAATGACCTAAAGAGAGCTGGGACCAGAGTATCAAAGAAAACCATAAGTAACGCACTACGCCGTCATGGATTAAAATCTGCAGCGCACGCAAGGTCCCTCTGCTCAAGCCAGCGCATGTCCAGGCCCGTCTGAAGTTTGCCAATGACCATCTGGATGATCCAGAGGAGGAATGGGAGAAGGTCATGTTGTCTGATGAGACCAAAATAGAGCTTTTGGTTTAAACTCCACTCGCCGGTTTGGAGGAAGAAGAAGGATGAGTACAACCCCAAGAACACCATCCCAACCGTGAAGCATGGAGGTGGAAACATCATTCTTTGGGGATGCTTTTCTGCAAAGGGACAGGACGACTGCACCGTATTGAGGGAGGATGGATGGGGCCATGTATCGCGAGATCTTGGCCAACAACCTCCTTCCCTCAACAAGAGCATGAAGATGGGGCGTGGCTGGTCTTTCCAGCATGACAATGACCCGAAACACCACAGCCAGGGCAACTAAAGAGTGGCTCCGTAAGAAGCATCTCAAGGTCCTGGAGTGGTCTAGCCAGTCTCCAGACCTGAACCCAATTGAAAATCTTTGGAGGGAGCTGAAAGTCTTGTTGCCCAGCGACAGCCCGAAACCTGAAGGATCTGGAGAAGATCTGTATGGAGGAGTGGGCCAAAATCCCTGCTGCAGTCTGTGCAAACCTGGTTAAGAACTACATATAGGAAACGTCTGATCTCTGTAATTGCAAAACAAAGGTTTCTGTACCAAATATTAAGTTCTGTTTTTCTGATGTATCAAATACTTATTTCATGCAATAAAATGCAAATTAATTATTTAAAAATCATACAATGTGATTTTCAGGATTTTTGTTTCAGATTCCGTCTTTCACAGTGAAGTGTACCTATGATAAAAATTACAGACCTCTACGTGCTTTGTAAGTGGAAAACCTGCAAAATCGGCAGTGTATCAAAATACTTGTTCTCCCACTGTATATATGTATATTTATATATTATATGTATATTTTTATTATATATGTATATAATATATATATGTATATTTTTATATATATATATATATATATATATAGTAATGTAGTTATATAATTCTCTGTCATTTGCTCCACTACACTGAACATTTTCATTTGAAATTCATTCCCCACCATAATGCTGATCAGAACACTTTGGTGTCGACTTTAGGCCAAGGGAATGAAAGTCCTAGAATACCGTTCACCGCCCGCATGCTTCAAAAGCTGCCGCAATAATTTTCATTATTTCAAAAAATTTCATTATTTGCAAAAAAAATAAACCCTGACTCGAGTTGATCATCATTCTTCATAGAAATCACCAAAAACGGTGTTTTTGTTAACCATAGTCTATCCCCTTCTTGGCGCCAAGCCGAGAAATTCCGAATATGTACGAAGTTTGAAGTTCCGAAGTGATCGACCAATCACAGCGCACCTATGACGTTCGTTACATCTCGGCTTTCCATCATGCAGTGTCAATTTTCTTCTCGAATCGAGGAAAATAGGAGTCAAAAAGGTGAGAATTAGTATAAGAACATGCATTTTTTTAACGAAATAACATATCATATCAATTCATAAATGATCGATTAAAATATTAAGAATTTACACTGTACTGAAATATAAAACTGTGAATAGACCTTTCTTGCATAGAAATGGCGGATTTTTGTACTTTTCTGAAATAATGAATAATGAAAAAAAGCCTCATGTATTTTTCATTTCATAAAGACTTTCATTTCATATTCTAGGACTTTCATTCCCTTGGCCTGGTGATTCAAGAAGTACCCAAGACTGAAGGAACTTATCCAGTACACTTCACACCACGTACAGTAAGCGATGTAGAATTATTGTAATATCAATGACATTTTTTATCACTACCTCTACCCCCTCCCCCTACCCCCCTACCTACATTTAATCTTGCAATGTGACTCACAGCAGAAAAACAAAATGGCTGCTCAATTTCTTACCCTCTTTGGTGATATTGCAACAGAGAGAATTGGTGTTGGTTCCTGGTAATGGAAAATGTAAATAATTAACTCAGAGAAGGAATGAAATAAAAATCATTCGAGTCAATCAAATATGTGAATCAACAACATATATATCTATATATATCTATATATATCTCATTCCATGCAAATCACAACCTGCAAGGAAGCAGGCAGAAAGACAATTAAAATGTGTGAGTGAGCAAAACAGTAAATACCGCACAGGTGCATCAATGTCTGTGAATGTTAAAATATGAAGAATTTTGCACCTTGAAAAGTTGCACCTCTTCTAGCGTTACTCCTTCTAGGTCTGACCACCTCACTTTGGGTACAAGCACCACCTTCAGAAGGCTTCCTTTATCTGCACGTCACAAATAACAGGCTGTAAGGTCGTACCAATCACGTCATTCCACAATAATATTCAGGAGACAATGAATGGAGCAGCAGCATGTGAAAACTTAAGAACCTGAGGAGCATCTTGATAAATCAAATGATACTCTTAAAGGGCATCCCAAGATACAAATAGTAATGCAACAAGTAAAATTGATCTCAATGAAAAACAGGAAACTTATTCCAGTCGAATCTAGTGAATCATACTGTCATACTATCATTTCAGAAGTGTTTGTTTGTGGCTTTGTTTGTAGGTTTGAACTCTGTGCACTCATGAACCACTGGACGGAATGGGTTGAAAACTGCTGGTTGTACTCGTGGGGTGCACGAGCAGGTTAAAGGTGGGGGAAAAAAATTAATTCATACTCCCAGGGGTTCAGGATTGTGGAAAACCCCAATTTTTTCATACATATACCAGCTGAAGTAGTCAGCCCAGTGAAAGTCAATGAAATATAATAATAATTACACTTATTGTTGACAACAAATCACTACAACTTCAACATATGATCATCACAAAACATATTACTCAATCCCTCCAAGGGAAAACCCAGGCAATGTATAGGCAACTTACTCACTTCACGCCTTAACACGGAGGCGTTGATATAATAAACCTGGGAAAGCAATGTTTTTAATCACAGATGCTCATCTAAACACGATAATAATTACATGTGTTGCTGAAAAATCACTATAACCCCAACATGCTGTTCCAGCCCGGGGTTTGAGGTTCGCCACGAGGGGAAGCGCTTGAGTACTTCCCGAACAACTGGTCCTGAGGCCACCAGTTGCGGATAACTCCATGGCTCTGCGGGTTAATAATTATCAACCATGAACGCTGATTGGTACTGCCAATCCTGGCAGGGTGTCACTACTTCACATGGTTATCTTACCTTTGGACGACGGTATCAAGGGGGGCTTCTGCCCTCGATGCATACTTGTCTTATCTTACTTGATCAGGTGTAGCCGAGCAGAGCTGCCAAGTACGTACCGGCTAACGTGTAGAGTCAATCAGTGGGGTAGAACTTCCTGGCTAACACTACGTGTGGATTATACTGGAACAATGGATCAGCAGGATTGAACGAAATGGGGTATGTGAAAACAGCACGTTAACACAGCATGTGAAGACTGCCCGGAGATGTCCGTTGGGGGTAGAGAGGGGAGGGAGCTTGTGAGGAGGTAAGTGTATAGGGAGGGGAAGGGAAAGCAGCATGATGTGAAAGGAAGGCAGCATGAGGGGAAGGGAAAGCAACATGAAGGGAAGGGAGCGTGATGGGCGTAGAAGGGAAGGCAGCGTGAGGGGCAGAGAAGGGAAGGCATCGTGTATCAGGATGATGTGCTCCGCTGTGTCCCGTGTCACTCCTCCTCAAGACCAGCCCCGAAAGTAGCCTCCATTAGCACACCAGAGTCTGGAGAGAGATTTCCAAAGACCTCCAGAGCAGAGCTTGTTCGAAGCCACAGACGGGATATTTATATGTCCCCAAGTGGGGTGGAGTTCATGTCGCAGCGGGCACAGCCGTTCTGCGTGAAGGCCGGTCCCCACCAACCTCATTCGGAACGTGCCGGACTCATTGGTCACAGACCTCACTGGGATCACTTCCTCTGTGCACCTGCCAGGCCGGAATTGTTTCATTCATCCTCGAGACGGTCTATGGAGTGGAGTTCCACACTTAACATGGGGGCAGCATGCATCGCTCACAATTGGCAAAACAAATGTCCTGGAAAGTCGCGGATGGTTCCTCAGGCAGCATGATGGTCACCGCCGACAGGGAGGAACAACAGAAATGCCAGCGCAGACTTGCGCTAGACGGCAGTGAGCTTGGTTGGTCGTGGCGCTCCAAGCGGGGGCAAAGCAGTGCCCCGAATAGGAGTGATGGTGGTTGCTGTCATCAATCAAAGGCGACTGGTTGAGATGGTGGCTTAAGTAGTGTTCAAGATGGGAATGGCGCTTGGTGGAAGATCGGCATTGAGACGGAAGAGTGTTGGCTGAGGTACAGTGGTTGAAAGGTGGTTGGTGCAATCACGTGGCGTGCAGGTGGCTGTGGCATTTGTGATTTGAGCAGGGTGGTTGAAGTACGGTGGTTGAACTGTGGAGAATATAGCGAGCTAGCATTGAGATGCGTGCGAGCGATGCAATGTGAGCTTGTATGAGGTGGTTTTAAAATGAATTTGTAATAAAAGTTTGTGCATGATTTTATCCAGACTGGTGAAGGTGGATTGTGGTGGTTGTAACGAGAGTGTGGTTCAGTTTAAAGTTGTCATCGGCGGTTGAGCTTGGGTACGCGATTTGAACTGGGTTCAGTGTGGATTTACAAATGGAGGTGCACACATGGTGCCTCACTTCTTGGTGGTCAGTGGCGCACGCCCCGTTTGTGGTTTTTAAGCAAAAGCAGACAGAAAAACAGGGGAAGAGTGGGGGGAAAAAATTACCTCAACCCTACAAATGCATATGCTTTGTAACCCACTCACAAATAAAGTATTGTCTGCGCAACATCTCATAGAAAGCTATCTCACACATCTGCTGTATGGGTTGCATTGCTGAGAAGTGACGGTTACAGAACCTCAACATATTGTTCAGAATTGTGCAGGCCACGGCGTGTGAACGACCGTTTATACTAATAGTAGCGCTCGCCCCCGGACGGACAATTCAGTCATGACTCTCCGGAACCACGCCGATGAACTCCTGTCACGGGTGGTTTCAAGCCCAGTACGGCGAAGCAATTTTCTACCTGCGCAAATAGGGTCAATTGCGAATCTCGATATACCTAAATGCCTGCACGGGTAGCCTATCCGGGAGACGTACCATCGGCGTAAGATCGGTCATTGCGAACGAACCGCTCAACTGCGGTCGTTCGCGTTGCGTGACAGACCGAGCGGGATATTATCGCCCGACCGATCAGCGCGGATCCGATTCTATTAAGCGGGTATTTAAAACCCAACTAATATTTTCGCGACGCATGATTTATGGCGTTCCAATGGGCGAAAAAAGAAGCGACCAATGAGGTCACATCACCAAGCACATTTATGTATTTCCACACATGCACATAACAGCATCAATCAATGCAGGTATTCAAGAACACGTATCGGGCACACATGCACGGGAGGGGAAAAAGACACGAGCAAGTGAGAAGCCTATGACCGTCTTAAGCAATTGTCTAGTCATTAACAGTTTTTACTTACAGGACACGGCGCACCGACATTCATTCAAAGAAAGGAAAAGGCCACCCTCAAAGACGAGGGCGCCAGACAGGGTCGTAGACCTTTATGGCGTGGAGCCTGGTTGACCGAACGGACCCACGAGACCGTTGCAGGTTACCTGACCTCGTGGGTACGATGGTGGGCGAGCTCTCTCCGGCGCTCTCCTCCAGGTGCGCAGGCTGCGCGGACAGAGCTGCAAAGCGGCGCCTCGTCGCGTCTTCGCGCCTCGACCGGGACCACCGCGCACAACTCACACGACTTGGCGCGCCCAAGGAGAAGGCACCCACCTCGAGGATGACGGAACCACCAATGCCACGAAGAAAGACCCGCAGTGAACCACACGAAGACGACCACCAACCTGAAGACGACAAAGAAGCAAAAAGCCCCCAACTGTGTCCTGCGCGCCTTATATCCCCCAGTTCCAACGCCTCGCTCCTCCCCGTTTATTGTCCGCCTCCTCTTCCAGTCTCTGCGGGAAGCTTCCAGAAAATGGGCGTGCCCTCTCGCCTCCCAGGCGCCTCACGGGGGCGAGAGAATCATTCTTGGCACACAGGTCCAGGGAGATCTCATTCCCCAAAATGAGGCCCTCCTTCACATGACCTTTGACCTTGCACCGCATCGCCTTGCCACACAACGCGCGGGAAAACAGGTGGGACTAACAAGGCGGGAGAAAATCAGGGCGGGAAAATCCACGCACCATCGGAACTCCTCTGGTTTCCTTCGCTTCGTAGAGATGGTTTACTGAGCGGAGAGGGTTGTGATGTGGTTTGTGGAGAAGGGGATGACAGTTGGCGTAGGGGGGAAGGTGGTTAGGTGGTTGGCGTAATTGTTTGTATGTGGGAGCGATGTTGGTGTGGGGGGGGCCGCCGCGAAGCGGTGGTCCGAGAGCGAAGTGGTGGGTGATTGGTTGTGATTGGGTGTGGAAGCGATCGTGTGGTTGGTGATGGTGGCGTGGTTGGCGTTGTGGTTATTTGGGAGCGATGTGTTTGATTGTGTAATGGTGGTTGAGATGTGGTTGGTCCAAATAACGATAGGAAAAGAAAACAGCTACTCAAAAGATCACAGCCTGTTAAGCGAATAATTCCATAAAAACGGTGGGGAAATCTAACTGAACACGGACTTATCGGTATAACTAACTAGGACTTTATGGTGTTCTGCGAATTTCCACAGCCGTAACAATATGATTTTCACAATACATTATACGATCGCTCCGGGGAAAAAACGCAGGCAGTGCATAAGCACAAGACCTGATTGACGCCTGAAGGCAATTATCTGGTTTTATCTGGGCTCAAATATGTTTCATCCAAACATATCCCTCGACCTTCCTCTGGTATGAAAGAAGAGGCCATGCAAGGTTTGGTCACACTGTTCCTGCAGGGTTCGAATACATAAACGAACGAACAAACAAACAAACAAACTTTCTTCTTTACATATTAGATAGGCAGAGTGCCACCTTGATTCTGGATGGGTCGAGTTTGCTCACATTGCTGAAATGTATAGTTGTGTTTTGCAAGAAGATTACAGATGTTTCTGTGGTGTGCGTTAAAAGGTTCTATAAGGTCTAAAGGGTACGTTCCAGTCATAATTTAATAGATCAAAAGGGTCTAATCACTGAAATATGTAAAAAGTGTCTAAAAAGGTCTAAGTGGTCTAATGCTCAAAATGGTCAAGGGTCCAAGCTGTGTAATATGTCTGAGGCATGTGGGGGTCAAAAATGGTGTTAAGGTTTAAGGGGTTGAAAGGGACTTAAGAGGTGTGAAGGTCTATCGGTTCTAGGGGTTAAAGGGTTTCAAAGGTCTAAATTGTGAAAGGATCTAAAGGTGTCTAAAGTGTTGAAAGGGTCTTTAAGGTAAAAGGGGTCTTAAGGGTCTTTGGGGTCTTAAGGGTCTCTTAGGGGTCTTATGGTTATTTAGGATCTAATGGGTCTTTAAGGTCTTCAGGGTCTTCAAGGTCATCGGGGTCTTAATGATCGCAGGGGCCTTAAAGGGTCTTATGGGCCTTAATGGTCTTTGGTTTAATCAGGGTCTTAATGGTCTCAAGGGGGTCTCAAGGGTCTTCAGGATCTTTGAGGTCTTAAAAGTCTTTGGGGTTCAAAGGGTCTGAGGTCTTCAGAGTTTGGGGGTCTTAAGGGTCTTCGAGGTCTTTATTGGTCTGAAGGGTCTTAAGGTCTTAAAAGGTCTTCAAAGGTCTAAGGGGTTGAAAAGATACATTCCATTAGTACGTAATTAAAAGACATAAGGGTATAACTGCAGGGTATAACTGCAGGGTATAACTGACATTCAAACAGCACGTAATTAATGGACATATAGCGCAAGGCTTCATGGACAGACGGAGTCTTCAGGGTCTTGGTGGTCTCAAAGGTCTTAAAGGGTCTTACAGGTCTTTAGGGTCTTATGGGTCTTTGGGGGTATTCAGGGTGTTTGAGGTATTTAGGGTTTTACAGGTCTTTGGGGTCAAAAGGGTTTTAGGGGTCCTTGGGGTCTTATGGGCCTTCAGGGATTTAAAGAAAAAGCTGAGGTGGTGGATGAAAATACTCTGTGGGCAATCCCCGAGTCGGACGTGGTCTGTGTGGCAACATGCTGCCGCGTTGTTCGTCCCCAGCGCTCCTTTGCGAATAAAAACCGTTGAAATCATACACGACCGGAGACGATCAAAAATTATTATCTTCCTTACTAGTGACCACCGCTCCTGCAGGGAGTCCCGGCACGCGAGTTCATTTATTTATACTAACTCTGGCGGTATACATGCTTCAACAGTAAGATCTCGGCTCAGGCCTCAAGAATGGTGTGTTCATTTACCATGTTTCTTGTAGAGCACTCACCAAGTGGCTTAAGCATTCAAGCAGCACTCATTTCAAAACCATTAAGAACCGTCTGCGCTTGGCAAGCCGTTATGCTAGCTGCTTGGTTAAACTGAAACACACCCCCTGGGTTTCTCCTTTCAGTTTAATGTAAACAAGCAAGTAGCGACTGTTTAAAAAAGTAATCATAACAGTGTTTGTGGTTTATAATATTGTTATGGTCCTTGGGAAACTATACCCTCCAGGGGTGAGCATACACAGAACACATGGGCTGCCCAGACAGTTATTCATTGGTCTTTGTATGGATGGTCCCTGGTCCATTGTCAAAGGGCTGATCGGGGGTGGGGGCATGCATTGGCTAGGCTGTATTTTCCAGTGTAATGTCTCTCCCCTCACCCTCTGTTGAACAAATAGGTGTTTGCGTGCAAAAGAGGAGACTGGAGGCTCTCATGACGGCTTTTGTGCATAAACGGAGCGGTGAGGGCTACGTTGAAAGTTCAAACAATATGGCGTGGTATTTTCCATAAGTGACGTTCGTCCCCACCCCATTGGCTGCGGACTAATGGGGAAGAGAGCTGTATTGACGAATAAGCAGAAAGGCAGAAGTGAACGGGGAAAGCTCGGACGAGCAGGACACAAAGAGCTTGCGAGAGAAGAAGAGGCAATAACAGAATGCAATGCAATTTGTCTTCAGCGAACGTTCATGCCTTGAAGGATCTTGATGATCGTGAGAGAAGCAGAAGGCAGAAGTTGCGGGAAAGCTCGGACGACAGGGACACAAAGAGCTCCTGAGCAGACGGTTCAGAGCGTAGAAAGGCTGAGAGACGCCACAACGGCAGAAGCGAACTGGACAAGCTCGCACGTGCAGAAGACGGACAGACTGAGAAACTGAGAAAATGACATATACCCCTCTGTTATGTTTGCTGCTTTGTACTTTAAAAATATACTTAACACAGATCATTGCATGCAGATGGTTATTTTATAAATGAACAGATATAGTGTGTTAGTTAACTGTGTAACAATATAATCTTTTCTTTATTTTGTTTCATTTGATTGTAAGTTAAGCTGCTTTCGTCTGGTGCCGGTGAGTTGTGCACCAAAAGCATTGCAGAGTCTCATGAACTCTGCTTTCCCATTCAGTTGTAAAGTTGACAAACATGAAGCTCAATGACTCTGCCTTCCCATTGTCCTCTTATTTCGATTGTAAAGCAGGAGTCTCATCGAACTGCTGAGGTCATGGACCCTCGTTGTTCTGCAAAGCTGTGCAAACCAGATGCCCCACTGGCGTGCTGCAATATAATGCTTATCATTGCCGATGTAATTGAAGGTTTCTCTGCATGCACGCCCTGAAGCAAGACGCGCATTCTTTTCACAGTGCTATCTTGTTTTATTATGCACAAAATTGTTTTTTTTTCTCTCCCTCTTGAAGGATCCTCGTGTGTAAACGAAGCTTTCTTGTAGTCTGGCATTGATTAACCGGTACCTGTGATGCTCTGACCCCTCCAGATTTTTCCCATCATAGAAAAGGCCTTGTTTCTCGCTCAGAGTCAGAGATCTGCTTGGACTCTTGAAACAAGCTTTTCTCCCACACGTGTGTTTTATACAAATAACGATCCGTTAGATTATTGAATTCCACGACACGAGCAACCTGCCGAGGCACGGAGTTATCTGTGCCCGGCGGCCTCAGACCAGCATTCAGAGGACCCCAAGTGCTTCCCCTAGTGGCAGGCCTCGAACCTCAGATCTGCGACAATATTTTTTACTTCCAAAGGCTTTTCCATGAAACACCAGAATAAGCTATTTACAGACATTAACACGGCATTTGTTTAAGGAGGAAAAACCCTTTGGAGAGGGGGATATATTAGTATTAATATTTTTTTATTGCGTGTTTTAGTAAGATTACATTGGATGTATCCCACTCCCGATAGTAATACTAAAATACCACAATTCTGGTGAATTATCTCATGTGAAAGGATGGCTCTTCTCGAGTAATTATTAAGTTCTAACCACCATCTTGCTCTCCATGAGCCTCACTCCTGCGAAGAAAAAAAATCCTGAGATTCTATTAAAATTCATCACACTGGTGTGTTATAACTGAAGAGCATCGTGCTGCTAGCAGTGCCCCTGCATATTAGGGCAGGAATTTGGAATTTGCCAGAGTCCTAGCAGCAACGCCATCTCTTTTTGAAAGCCAATGTGGAATATTTAATGTCTCTTAGTGAATTTTAACAGGCAGGACACCCATCCTGCTGAAGGATGGCACACCGTTTGATGCAATGCATCACAATATACATTTGGCTTGCGAATTTAACCCAAGCACAACAGCTTTAAAACAAATATGTAAACCTCCAAGCTATCCTCTATCTTTACTCAACAGGCCACTGTCCCAAATCCAACACTTCCTGTACCCACCCTTTCCACCAACACAGAACATTCTCTACAGCGTGTGGACTTCTTCCTTGCCATAGTGGAGAAGTGTTTTTTCTCACCTCGACACCTCTTCCACAACTCACCCCAATGACATAAGTGATAGAATCCTCAGGAACTGTACTTTAGTCCTAATGTACCCTCACTCTGTCTTTCACACATCCTCCTGAGACGGGAAACTTCCTCCATCTTGGAAAGTTGCAAACATCACTCCTATCAATAAGAAAGGTTAAAAACTTATCTGCTCAATGACTGACCTACTCTCCCCATTATCAGAAAAATAATGGAAACCTTCTCGACTATGTCTTCTCTAACTTGCTAATCTCTGACAACCAATTTGGCTTCCGACCTGGTCATTTCACCTTGGGTATGCTACTCCTGCTGCAGCAGTGGATGGATGCCCTGAATCACAAAGCAAGAAGTTAGGGCCGTCTCTCCTGATATATTTTGAGTCTTTGATACCATCACACATCCAGCCTTGATGTCGAAGTTCTCTTCATTTGGTTTTCAAGGCCCCCTGTTCATGTGGTTCCCTGATTTTCTCTCTGAGTGGAAATAGTGGATGGCTCTTGACATCGTCTTTTCCCATGATCTGTCCATGCAGGCTGGGGCCCCACAAGGCAACACAGCTTCCGACATACACCGTTCTTGATCTAAATGAATGCTCTATCTGATTCTCTTGAAAACCAAATTTACCATTTTGCCGACGACTCGACCCTGTGCAGAACAATATATCACACAAGTGAAAGGCTGGGTACTGTGGAATCCTTTTTGTCAGAGCTGGACAAGTTAAGCCGCTGGTCAGCAACTTGTTACATGATGTTCAACACAGCAGGTTACACAATATCACGATGTCTCTCCATAGGAATGACAATTAAACTATCCAATCCACTCCTCTGCCAGCCACGGAAAGAGGTGCAGTCCCTGGAACTCCTTTGTCTCATTATCTGCTATAACCCATCATGGGAGGGAGGATCATATCACCAAAGTAGCATCAAAAGCCAGTCACAGTCTGACTATTTGGTGTCGAGCTAAGGCATTCCTGAGCCGCATCGAGCTCATGATAGAGTCCAAGGCTTTCATATTGAGCTTCATGGAGTAATGCTGCCCACTCCCGGCTGATGCCTCTGCTCCCAACCTTGCTCCTCTGGAGACAGTCAAAAACAAGCCTTCCACACCATTGGTATCTCAAGGCAGGAGGTAGATTCCCAAGGACAGTCACTCTCCCATCAGTGGCAGGTTTGTGGACTCTCTATTTTATACAAGTTTACATCTCGTCTTGCTCCTCTGCCCTCTCCTACCTCTACCCTGCCCAAACCCCCACAGCTTTCATGCACTCCTCTAGAAACTCCTCACCCACTCACCCTTCACACCCCCCTAATATTTCAGACTGGTTACCCACCTATGTGCATTTGCCCCCTCATTATCCTGATTGTAGAATTGTCTCACTGTGTTTGTTGTCTCATCTTCCTCACTTCAGTCTTTCAAATTTGCAACCAATCACTCCCTAAGTCTTCTACATACGCTGATTCTTTCCCATTCTGTTCCTCTCTGGGCCATTGTTGCTTGTTTGAATGTTATTCCTCCTTTCTTCCTTGTGTATTTCCACCCCAAACCATACCTTTTGGTGAGTGAACCTACTTTCCTTTGCCCTTCATTTCCTACATGAGCCGAGACCCTTGTACAAAAAAAAAACAGAAAAAAAAGTCCTGTCAATCACAGGAAGCAACTCTCTAATTATAATCTGTGAACTGAAACAGGTCAACTCAGAATTAAAAGGTGCAACTATTGAAGCAGATCCTTGAATTGAACATTATTTAATGGCTCATCATGTAGTGCAACATCTGTGAGCCATGTTGCAAATAGTTGCAGCATTTAACCTCATTACCGTGAAACCCACTTTTTAAAAAACTGCACTATCGTGAAACCTCTCTCCGGTAAATTCCCCATCGCTCCCCCAAAATGGGTCTTAACAATGATAATAGTACAACGCTCAGCCTCTGCATTCCAAATCACCCTGACCTGTGCCCAGGAACAAGACGTCATAATGGCCATCCCTTGCCTCGACTCGATCCACGGCCAGGCGAGTGATGTGGGAAGGCTCGCGTGTACGGACAAGCAACGGACGGCCTCCCATCGGATGCACGGATTGCGCCATTATGGGATGACTTCTCACGAATGAAAGTGTTGTGTCTGGGTAGTCCTTTGTGGAATGAAAACCCCCAAATCTGGAACTGGGGCACTGGAGAAAGGGATTTGGAATAACAGGTTAAAAAAAAATGGATAAAAATGAATGGAGTGGGGTGAAAAGGGACAGAAAATTCTGGAGACGGATATTTCCTGATAAATTACAAACACAACAATCGTTGAGAGAAAAGTGTACATAGTAGTCAAAAGAAAAGTGATGTTGGCCAAAATAAAAGAGAAAGGAAGTTGATACAACAGTAAAGATTAGAAAATTGTTTACATATAAACCCAAAGCAAGACAAAGCTCGTCCTCATGATTACTGACGTTCTTTTCTTAACTGCTTGTGCTGAAAGCAGCATACATTCAATTTCCTATTCAATTTCTCCCCTCTAATTCAGTGGCGTGCCGAAGGTGTTCAATCCGGCGCACGGGGGCAAAACATAATTTTGCGCCTCCCCCACCACCCCCCTTCCACCTACCTCTCCCAAATCCCCAACCTCACTCACCATAGACCTAGGTAATCTAGGATCTTTACATGAAAATTTCAATGAACCGACGATTGACCACTCCACTCGATGCAGAATGCCAAAACAAAGATGAAAGGAACATGAAATGTCAGTTCAAATATTTGTTCAATTCAGAGTTCGAGTGGATAATCCCCCGTTCTGCATGCCAGACGCCCGCATGATGCGCCGATGTAGCAAATCTGCCGCCGAGAAACCGCGACTCGAGAAGGTTCATGATCACACGGTTCACTTTTACCAGGACACTGTGACTGGAGTGGGTTCATGATCACGTGCGTCACGTGCCAGCACTGGTACCTCACCAGTGATTAATTTTAATCAATCTAACACTGAAAAACAAGGGATTTCCCGAGGCATGATATTTATGCTCATATACTAATATTTGAAGTCACATTATCACGCATAACACAAACGTCTTAATGATCCATAATTTTTATGAGAATGTAGTGTACTCTTCATCGGTGCCAACTTGTGAGTACTTTTACATCATGAACTTTGTTCCATTTACTTGTCCAACCAATGGCAGTAGTGTCGGTGTGTTTTGTTTTTATCTGGTTTCGAACCAATCAGTTTGCCCCACGCTACTAGCTGGCTCTATGACCACTCACTTTAGGGATGAGCGGAGAGGGAGGCTTTAACGGGAGTGTGTTCTTGCCTGGCGGCTCACTTTTTACCTTTGTGGAAATGACTCTCGGATTTGACTTTCACTGGAGTTAAACTAAAGTTCACTGGAATTAAACTAAAGTTCACTGGAGTTAACTAAAGTTCACTGGAATTAAACTGAAGTTCACTGGAATTAAAGTAACGTTCACTGGAGTTCAACTGTGCTTACGGCCCTCTCTTCAACGATGCATTTGCTCTCTACACCATGCAGAGCTTGGTACCAGGTGTCTTGTTTACCAGGCACTAGCTTCAGTGATCTTCACTCCTTTCAACGACACAACTATTATCATCGAACCCCTTTTTGGGGAACAACTTATTCTTACAGACACTAGTCATTTATGACACCCGAGTCACCGAGTGGATCGTATTATTTTGTGGACACGACGCCGAATTGCCTCACTTGTGATATGCCATTTCTTGCTTTTTGTTGAACTTGTGACTGTATTCACCCGCACTCAAACTTAACAGCTTATGGGACACCGCTCAAACCGGACAAAGTCATCAACCTTTAGCGGTGACGAGAAGTCCCTAAGTCGATTTTCTACAAAAATAGCTGAATTCTGGGCGAACTTGTTAAACTGGTTGTGAATTAATCCCCTTCCTCCCCCCTCCCTGGAACCCGGCGCCTGGGGGCAAATTCCCCCTCTGCACCCCCCACAATACGCCGTGGCTCTCATCATAGAACTCAAACATTTATAGTGTTAAACTATACATGTTCTTACTCTATAAGTCGTTATGATAATTCTCAAGCATGCTCTAATATCCCCTTTTTCTTTGAACTGTTTATCTCTACATCAATTATTGATGATACGTACAGTTCCAGGTCGAGGGTAGGGAACCTTCCCTTGGTAGTTCACCCACTGAAAAGCTGGGCCCTCCTTGTGAGCAAATGGTCCAAGAAATGCCCGACGGATGTCAGCCATGCTGTACATGCAGACTGCTGACCCCTTGAATATCGGACTGTGGGCAACAAAGAAACCAGACTGGTCAAACTGAAGGCAGAGCTTTGGGGAAACGGGCATTGGGTTGGAGTGAAATGAATGAGCAATTGGTTTTCAGAATGTAGAGGAATACCGAAACACACATTCAATTTTCATATTGTTTTTGTGCATGCTCAATCGAGTTGTATTAATTACTAGTGGGGTATGCTTTCACATCGTAAGCAATAACGGACCGTGCTTCCCCATTATCTCGGGTTGCTCACCTGCAGTGAGCACAACAAGGCTGCACCTATTTTCGGATATTTTCATTTTGGGATATGCTTTCCAACAGTTCTGTGATTATTCCTGGTGGACAGACTTCGACGTCCGTCGGCACGCAAAATTTCAGCTTTCTACGTCACCCAGAAGGTACCGAACATTAATATTAATCAGTCAGTGACTCAGTCAGTGAGTGGTTAGAATATATATTAGATTCATTGTCAAGAGTATGACAAACAAGATGTTTTCTTGTCATCGGATTACTTTATTTTTCTTGTTATTTCCTTTTGCCCCGAGACCTGCATCAAGCACACGCGCACACGCACGCACACTATGTACTAGTAAGTACTTTCAAAAGTTGTTTTATTTGAAGTTATAATCTTAACTTAAAAGCAATTTACTGATTTCCCAACTGCCTGGATCATCAGCTGGGCACCGTTTTTAGTCGAGGTTTTGATCCTTTCAGCCCAAAACCTCTTCAAACGGCGGATCCATAACCCCGATCGCAGGTCCACATCAGTAGATTACTCAACATCAATGGACCTACAACCTCAAAGTTGTGTCCAGACATTCAGTCAACACAGCAATGCTATATCCTTATACAAACTCATGTCATTATTACTTTTATTTAAAGTATTATTACATATGACTAACTTTAATCATACACCACTTCATATGATAATAAATTAATGATAAACACTTTACCTTGCAGACATGTCCATTACACAGCACCTCCATCTAACCATAGACATTTATGTTCTTTACCTACCTGCTTGTGCTGAAAGCAGCATACACCAATGGATTCTTCGGATCTCGCGTCTTCAGGAGAAACACGTCCTCTGGAAAATACATTTTATAACACAAAAAGTATCAACGTAAACAATATTAGTTTATGTCAAACTGTAAACTGTGTGCATGAAATAGGAAGCATCCATCCTGAATATATATCATTTCAGTATATATATATATATATATATATATATTGGGTGGTCGCGAGACTACCCTTATTCTCAGTTTTTCCGTCTGTCTGTATGTGTATGTAATGGACAGCTCTGGGGCCAGAGGAGTCAACCGATTTTTATGAAACTTGACAGGTAGGTTCACACCTGGATCTAGTTGTATGCTTTTGAGCACCGTTGCTATGGACACCACGCGTTGCCTAGCAACGGGACTTTGAAATTTTTGAAAAATCCTAAAAAAATTATTTTTTCGAAAATCAAAAATCGGCTTCCGTGCTTTTATGCGCACTATAATCACACCTCTTTGTCAAAAAACTATGACTAGTATGCAATTATGTAGGACCACCCATGTCGCCTACCGGCTTGTTTATATAACAATATATATATATATATATATATTATTGGGTCGCCGAAAAGGTGACCCTTATTGTCAGTAATTCTGTCTGTTTGTTTGGATGTTTGTTCGTTTGTCATCAACATAACTGGTAGTAAACGTGGGCCGATTTTGACCAAACTCGCGTGGTAGGTACATCTTATGACCGAGTGCTTTGGAAATTGTGATGGTTGCTAGGGACGCTTTGGTTCCCCAGCAACAGCCGAAAAACCTTCAAAATCGTTACCGTTCACGCGAAATAAATTCCAAAGCCATTATCCCACGTAGGGTTATGAAATTGGCATGCATCATCTACAGGTGATGTTCTATCAAATATAGTCCGGTTTTTGTGATATATGGAACACTTTACCCGCAGCGCCCCTACAAATGGGGTATGCCCAAAATTGGCGAAAATTTAAGGCCCCCTAGCGACCAGGTGAGTGCATCGATCCGAATGAAACTTTGCAGGTTCATAGACATGCAATGAGTACTACAACTTTGCCTTAGGAGTATTGATCGATATTGCTTAGGTCAGGGGTCAAAGGGCAAAAATCGATAATATGCGAGAGCTGGAGGTGCCTTCGCGCCAAATGCTACTCCTCCTAGGGTTATGGTCAGATGGTCATGAAAATTCACACTAATCATCTGGAATGCATTGTGCACAAAGAACAGCCAGATTTTCGATTTATATCTTTTTCACCCACAGCACCCCTCGAACTTTGGGGATTTCCGATTTCAAACCGCATTTTCGGTACTTTTCATTCAAATTGATACCGAGTAGTTATGTAGGTGGAACTCGATGAGATTTGGTATGCATAATCTTAAGGTGATTCTCATCCGCTATATGACATCCATTTTTTTTCTATATCTTATAGTTTCCAAATGGTAACCCTCTCAACTTGGGTGTCCGAGGCCATTGAGCATCCCGCTGAAAATTCAAAGTACACTAGCTCCAAGACGGTTGAACCGAATCGAATGAATCTTTACATGCTTTAGACCGTAGTGAGTACTACAACTTTGCTCATTTGCATAATGACCTATCTCGAGTAGGTCAGGGTCAAAGGTCAATAAGTGCTTTTTTCGGGCGAAATTACCATTCAAGGACCCTTGCTCCTACACGGATTAACCGATACGAATGAAAGTTCATAGGTACATAGTACTCAATAAGTACTACAACTTTGCTTCAGGACATATTGGCCTATCTCGGCTAGGTCAGGGGTCAAAGGTCAATGAGTGCATTTTTCGGGCAAAATGACCATTCAAATCCCCCTTGCTCCTACAGGGTTAACCGATACGAATGAAAGTTCATAGGTACAGAGTACTCAATGGGTACTACAACTTGCTTCAGGACATATTGACCTATCTCGGCTAAGTCAGGGGTCAAACGTCAATGAGTGCATTGTTCGGGCAAAATGACCATTCAAAGCCCCTTGCTCATACACGGTTAACCGATTCGATTGCAATTTCGTAAGTACTTAGTACTAGATTAACTCAGATCAGGGGTCAAAGGTCATCGATGCTCGGCGACCCATGGCCGCCTACCGGCTTGTGTATATATACAGTATATCTATATATATATATAGTATATATGTATATATATATATATATATGATATATGTATGTGTATATATATGTATATATATATTGTTACGGAAATGCCCTTACTGGACTACTAAATATAGAATTAGCTCAGATCCCCCATTAAATGCCTGTTTAGCTAGGTTGTGTGGTAAAAGGGACGTTATATGTGTGTCGGGAGGTGTAAGAGACTGTTTTATGTTCGTACAGTGGTGGTGAAACGAGAGATCCTCTTATTCCTACCCATCCCGGGATAGGCCCCTCCCAGTCGTTGAGGGGGTGTGGCCTGGAGAGAGGGTGTGGCTAGAGGGAGGAAGTGAGCGAAGGGGGAAGAGTTTTGTCGGTTTCGCTGAGAGAGGCGGGCTCGTGTCTCGAAGCGAGCAAACAAGAGAGGAAACGAAGGCTTCGTAAAGAGAGGGCTCGGGTCTCGAGGCGAGCAAACGAGAGAGGAAACGAAGGCTTCGTAAAAAGAGTGCTCGTGTCTCAAGCGAGCAAACAAGAGAGGAAACGAAGGCTTCGTAAAAAGAGTGCTCATGTCTCGAAGCGAGCAAACGAGAGAAGAAACGAAGGCTTCGTAAAAAGGTTCGGTGTGTGGAAACAGTCCTCTCGAGGGCGCACGTGTTTTGGAAGCAGCGAACGAAGGAGGGACAGTGTGGAATCTGCCGGTACAAAAACGGCGGTCGGCTTTGAGAGGCTGCCTGCACGTGGCTCGACGATCGACTCATATGGGGAGGTGATCGACAGGTTCGGCTTGCGTCTGGCTGCGGAGCCTCCGTACTTACTCACCTCACGACTCGACACGTTTGTCGATCGCCGCGCGGAGCTCGGCCCCTTGACTTAGGCTTGTCTGGAGAATGGGCCAGGCTGGATTTGTATGCTGGACCGTGAGAGAGATCAGCTGAGGCCTATCATTGACATTGCGCGGGGCCGGAACGCGCTGAGGAGGGCTGCGCACGCGGTGACTTGAGAAGGAAGAGTACGCGCCGCCATCTTGCCACGCGGCGGTTCGAGCGGGAGCTCGAATCCGTGGACATCCGCCTGTTGCGAGCGACATTCTGCCCTTGACACTGTACTCTCGTCCATGAAACCTCACGAAGTACTCTGTCTTGTCTGCATGCATGTGTTTGTCTATCTGTCTTTGTGCACGTTGTTTAAGGCATATTTCGGTAGCGACCCCCTCGAAACCTGTAGCCGTGGTTCCTAGTTAAGAACGGGTTGAGGATTGTTGATAAAAACATTGTCGTGAATTTTGCTTGTGTTGTGATCCCCGATGTTCCCCAATAAATCTGGTTAATTCGTATGAAGTTGCCGCTATGGATCAATTCTGTCGCGTCGAGGAACGATCCGTTCGATTGGCATCTAACCCAAAAATGGTTACAGACTGGCAGAAAACGCTCGGCATCTGACAAAACCAGTCTGTAACCAGGGGTTCTATTTCCCAACTGGTAAGGTACAAGGATACGTTGGTATCGCGATTGAAGGCGCGTGACCCGAGGCCTGTGCTGAGCCGGCCGGCGTTATAAATCCGGAGACGGCCGGAGTGGGTTGAGAATCCCTCCTCACTGAATCCTTAAAACAATATATATATATATATACTATATATATATACATATATTATATAGTCGCGTCGACTTACGACCGCAATTGGTTCCGACCAATCAGTCGTAAGTCGAAATCAACAACATATATTTTACATACAGTACAAAAAAAGAAAAAAAAATTTTTTTTTTTGGGGCCACTTTACGTGGTCGTAAAGTGGTCGTAAAGTCGAACAGTCGTAAGTCGAAGTCGTATCGACACTACCTGTATATATATATATATATATGAATCATGAAAAGGTGTTTGTTTGACTTCTGTGCACTCCTAAACCGCTGGACAGAATAAGTTGAAATGTGTGGTTGTACTGTGGGAAGGGGTTGGGACGGAGTGGAGTGGAGGGGGGGGGGTGGTCATGCACCTGGAATTTTTAGGGAGTTGAAAGACTCGTAGTCTCGAGGATTTGGATGGGGGGAGGGGAGGGGAACCCCAATTCTCTTTCGGCTAGTATGTGTCATATTATACCACCACTGATGGGAGTGAGTATGGCAAGTATCCTGTCCCTATCCCTAGTTCTAGGGAAGAGATGAGTTCTTTCCGAGTCCTGAATCATCTCATAAATAAACATCATTTCGTGTGTGTGTGTGTGTGTGTGTGTGTTGTGTGTGTGTGTGTGTGTGTGTGTGTGTGTGTGTGTAACACCAAAACTACTGGGCCAATTGCCACCAAACTTGGCTTTTGGACCAAGTTTGACCTCGTGGTGAACATGGGCTACTTGGTTTCATCTGTAGTCGCGGGGGTTCGGGAGGGAAGGTTGACGAAAATTCTCCAAGTAAATGTGTATTGTGTAGTGCCACCCGATGGAGGCAGAGGGTATTACACTCAGCTGCAGAGATAACTTCAATTTTTACACTGTACATGTCCCCAGAGAGTGGGAAGCCCCAAAGCCAACCTCCACTAATCAAGGGAGACAGAGGAAGGGGGCGGGAGTGGAGGGGGAGGGTGGGATGAAGGAGGGGAAGGGATGGGAGGAGGGGGGCGAAGGGGCAGGAGGAGGGATCCGGCAATGCTGGGTACCCCTGCTAGTAATCTTTACTATAATTCACCGTCCGTCCGTCCGTCTGTTCCCAGGTACCGCAACAACGGCTGAACCGATCGCAACCATTTTTTGGGTGTGTAATCCTGGGACCGCTTGGAGTAAAATAGGCATAAATATAATAACATGACCCCCTTGACGGCTCCCGTTGGGAGCGGGTGGTTCTAGTAATAATAAATGTCAGTCTGTGTGTCAACCATGAAACCTAGTGGCCCCAAGCTTTGCACACATACTAAGGAAACTCCAAGAGAGTGCATGTATGAAAACTGGTTGTTTTAGTTAATGTAAACACCCATTCTGAAGATAATTAATGGCTGATGTTCATGAAAGGCTTATCCTTGGTCAGCGTGTACCCTCCTCCGTGTCGCCTCCTTTGTGGGGCTCGCACTTTCTTGCTCTCTCAAAGCTTTATCTTAACTCTAATTCGATATCTGATGTAATTGTTCATGGTCGCTAAGATGGTTTAAGACTCGGTTGCAAAAAAAACGGGAAGATAATTGGACGAAAATTAGCGTTTTGAGACAAAAATGCATTTTAAGTAAAACGAAGACCTGTGTGGATGCAAATTTCTTCAAAACTAGAATGGTGGGTTTAAGGGTGTTTAAAAGATATGAAATGTTACCAATTAAACTTGATTGCTAATCAACTTGAAAAAGTAAATATTTTTAGCATATTGCACAATGTATTGTGGATACATGTATTCCCTTGTATCCTTGTTATAACCCTTTAATGGGAAATGTATTCAAATACAACATGATTACTACATCTATGTGCTTGAATATGTATCTATTTTAATAATATATATTTGCGTTTTAAACGACCTTACATAAATTGACTTATTGGAAGGTTAACAGTCTGATAAGTAAAAGCACCCTTGTTCCCCAAAACAGATTGGCCTTCCAAATAATCTTTAATCTTTATTCAGTAGAAGAGAATCATCTATTTAGCTAATGAAGAGTGCGTTATTAAGGTACAACCTCGGCTGACAGGATGACTTTGAGGTATGCACACTTTCCTCTAAGCTGTCGAGGCAGGTTTGAATCCCGGCCAATCTATAAAATGCTATCCTAGTGTTTCACAGACTGGGTGAATCATCAGTGTGTGTGTCGTCCCTCCGATGTACGTTAAACATGGCATCCTGTCTTCCGACATTAGTTGGTGGACATTGAAGATCCCCACGGTGTCCTTCTTGAAGAGTGGGTGAGCTATTGCCGGTACCAAGGCCAAAATACAAATTCCTGCCTGAACTACTGCTGGGAAGGCAGTGGCAAACCACCGAGTATAACCCTTGCTCAGGAAGCTGCTTCAGCAGAACAGTTGTCAGTAACGTGTATGGTACATCAATCTATACTAATAAAAGGCAATGTGTGTGTGTGTGTATGTGTGTGTGTGTGTGTGTGTGTATGTGTGTGTGTGTGTGTGTGTGTGGTGTGTGTGTGTGTGTCAGTGGTGTGTCCTCCATAACTCCAAGGCTATAAAACCGAGCAGCCTGAAACTTAGCAGCACACTAAGAAAACTCTAAGGAAGTGAGAGTGAAAATTGGTGTTTGGGTTAATTAAAACACCTCTTTGAAGATAATTAACGCCTTATTTAATTTTATCCTTCATCAGGGATCCTCGGCCACCTCCTCTTTATGGGGTGCTAAGCATTCCTGGGTAACCTCGCTGGGGTCTGAAGCCGCCACGTTTTTTGGCCTGCTCAACCATGCCGTGACTTGGAACAGTCCGCAACAATTTCTTCACAATAAATTCGTTGTTTCACTTTCCTCACTCATATTATTGAATGCCTGTTCATCAGAGCGACGAATTGTTGGGTACATAGCAATGCTGATAAACATCCAGAGACGTCAGCGTTCGTGGCTTGATATTTCGGGCGTCTCTGGGAGGTGTGTGTTTAATGTGTTTGCTAATCGCATGCCAAGCCAGCTGCTTCTTCACAACCGTTTCGTTGGAGTGCTCGCTTGAGTGCTTAAGCCACTTGGCGAGCGCTCTCCAAGCTGCTTGGTTGTTCGTTTCAGTAAAAAATATCTGTGCTCTCAATGGAACATCGATTAGACAGACATCTGTTTCCGCCTGTGTTGGGCCCTGCGGTGCCGTGTGGTTGGTGCCTCAGGAGGTGTCTCATCCGCTGAAAATGTGCAATTTTATTTTTACAGGATATCGCTTTGTTTAACCTTTTGTGCGATCTCCGAATATAATCCATCCCTCACTTCGACATTGATACATATATTTATATCCAATAAGGTCCATCCGACCAGGTGTTTGCCATAATCTAGCTGTGACGGCAGAGAGCAGAGATCACCATTTTGTGTTCTGTACCTTGATATATTTTTTAATTGAATTTTTCTAATTTCCCACTTCAATTCCTCTTTCAACGAACTCTGTTTAAAGGCAAATCTTTGTGTTTGTCGTTTTTATGTATTTTATGCGTGTGTTCGTATTAAAACTGTATTACCATAACGGAAGTGTGTGTGTGTGTGTGTGTGTGTGTGTATGTGTATGTGTATGTGTATGTGTATGTGTGTGTGTGTGTGTGTCTCTGTGTGTCTCTCTCCCTCTCTCACGCACCCCTCCCTCCCTCACCCCTCCCTACCACAGTGAATAGCAACATTTGGTGAGGTGTCGCTCCCCCCCCCACCCAACTCCCCTTTCCTTATCCTCTCTGCCTCCCCTTCCCAATCTCACCCTACACCTGACTCCTCTCTCTCTCCCTCCCTCTTTCTCCCCCACCTCCCCACTTTATTGACCCATCAGCGAAGCGACAGGTTGTATTTGCTAGCATCAAATAAAAGTAACAACTTAGTAGGGAAAGTGAGAAAAAAAACTTTAAAAGGAAAGTAAAGCTGTTTATAAAGGATAGAGCATGGACATATAGAGACAGGGGAGAGAGGGAATGGGGAGAGAGGGGAGTGGGAGAGAGAGAGGGAGAAGGAGGGGAGGAGAGAAAGGGGGGTGTGGAGTAAGAGAGGGGGAGGGAAGAAGGGGAGTTGGGGTGGGGGAGAGAAGGGAAGAGGGCAGGGAGAGAGAGAGGATGGGAAGAGGGTAGGGAAAGAGAGGGTGCGAGGGGATGAAGGGAGATAGTAGGGGTTGGAGAGGATTTGAGAAGGGGGGTGTGGAGGGAGGTTTCCTTCTCCCGTCCTTATTGTTTGTCCAATTCTCCCTCTATTTTGTCCTTCAACTCCACTGTTGGTGTCCCCACCCTCTCACTACTGTTCCTTTTATCCTGTTGCGTTCTGATCCATTTGGTGTTCTCGCTCTTCCACGAGCCTTGGCTCGGCATACAAAAAAGTCATAGGTTGGCAACCATTGTACAGGCTCGATGGGCCGAATGGTCTCTTTGTGTGTTGAAGTTCCTTGGAAGGGAAGTTGTCTATTACAGATTGTGAACCGTGGTATCTATCCGTGCATTCGGCCGTCTCCCGTTTACGGTGGCCGCTTATTGCGCTGCATTTTGTTGCTCAACATTACGCATTGAAAAGCTCAACATTCACTTTTGAAATGCCGGGAGAAGAGGCATGAGTAATGTTGGTGTCAAATTATATTTCACAACTAAGATATTTTGCCCTCTTTTGAGACAAATCCAACCTCCGCCGCTCTGTGTTTCACCACCATTCTGCGGTGGGTGATAAAAGTAGCTTAAAGCTTTGGTTCTGAGTGAAACCAAGAGTGCAACCCAACTGACCTTTTTTAAGTCCACGATATATTATTTGAATTGATAGATTAACTTAAACTTTTCTCATCACTGGGGACGGATACTTTGGCTAGCTTTTCCCGTCACTTGGGAGGGGTACTCGTACTTGCACTGAATAAAAGTTGAGACAAACTAACAGAAGTCTATGGTAACTGCCCTTGTAAATGATGAATGACCTGCCACTAAAGGTAGTGGACCTGTTGGCAAGTGATTGAAGATACTTGGCTTCCTTGGAAGGTGTTTTTTTTAATTATTAAATTCTAAATACAATGCGCTGCCACTTGAAGAGGTAATTACATCTCAATTAAAACCAAGCTATTGTCCTTCCGAAACAAAAATACATGAAACTGATACGACTGTCTCCAACAAACTTGCATAATCGAGTCAATATCATATATCCTTCTTCTTGCATATGGCAGCTTGGCAACCAGGTAGCTATCATTTTGTTGGGGAGCAACCATGCCGCTGATGTTGTGCCCCTATACTAGTACACTGGTACTCATTTCGTCGACCTCATAAGGATGACAGGCTGAATCAATCCCACCTGGTGTTAATTCAGCAGCCAATGGGACTCGAACTCAGGACCCTAAGAGCCCAAGCCAGCCACCCTAGCCACTAAGCCAACACCAGGCTTTTAACATCCTACATCAGTAGCTGCTAATGAAAACCGTCATCACAATGGATACATACGCAGTTCATCGAAGTGTGTGTCAACATTTGCTCCACCAGGCACTGCACAGATGAGTCTTGCTTTCAAAAAAGTAGACCACTTGTTGACGAGGGTGCGAGTTCCCCCAAGGTCATTCTTCAGAGGTTAAATGATCAGAAGGACACAGGAAGAGAGAGAGATAAATCAGTGTTTATAGGCAGCGGTAAAGGTACGAGGTCTAGCTGAAAAGGCGAGAGATTAAGACCGATGTTAAAAGGTTCAACTTCACGAGTTTATTGTTGGGGAAACTGAGTGTTGAGACACACTGACCCTGCAAATCTGTGCCAGCCTCGTGAATGTGGCCTTTTCTGAGGCCTCTCCCTCCAAAGCCGTCTCACGAAAGAAGAAGTACAACTTGTCGTCTGCAGGGTCATCACTCTCCGGGATCCAATGGGCTGCTACAAACTTAGGGTCTAGTGCATTCACCATAAGAAAACAAATGTAAGTATCAATTCTCATGGTTTGTAAAAAAAAAATGAAAAATGTGAAATCTGGTGCGCAATATTACAATCATTTTTATTTTACATCATTTTATTTTGACACCCTGGTGATGTGTACCTGCCCCATTGTTCACATTCCCCCTCCTCCACATCACCTCTCCTCCACCCCGACCCCTAGTGAATTTAAATTAATAAACTGATGGATTGAATTAATGTCGTGTCGATGTAGTGCAGGCTTGATGGGCCAAATGGCCTCCTCCTCCATCAAAGTTCATTGTGTACCATTGTGTATATGTAACTGATCATTATAATTGATCCCAGATCTGCGTGTGTGTGTGTGTGTGTGTGTGTGTGTGTGTGTGTGTCCAAAGCTCAACATGACACGCAACGGTCTGTTTGGTAAGGAGTTCAAATCTCCATTACACTGACAGGTAGAGATAAGTGGTGTTGCGAAGAACAGTGGCACAGGCAGTGAGGCAAGCCAAAAATGCGTGGTTCCCACAGAAGGTATGTGAAGTAGAGAGAGGGATGATAAATGGTATTTCAGGAAGAGGAGTGGGCAAGGTTTGATTCGGATCCAGCAGGGAAGAGCTGGTCTCAACCATTGAGACCAAGTACAGTCAGGAATCATGATGGCCAACTCCGCATGGGTCCAGAAGAAACACTTCAAAGTTTGCAGAATAATTTTGAAACGGTTCTAGATGGAAACAAAACACCTTCACTTTGGTGTTATGATGCCATTCAATCAGTGCATCAATACAAAGTGAGAGATGACATTCGTGAGCTCCCTACAAATGTCTAAACACTGAAGCTTGTGGGAAAAGCTTGTGGGAAAAATGGAATCCTAATGGAGATGGTAAAGCGCTGCAGAGGAGATATGATGGATTATATCTTCGACCTTTTCAGGACTGAGTGGAAAGAGCAACGGTATCCTTGTGATTAGTGGGAGGCATTCCTCGTACCAATACCTAAAAGTAAGAGATATCACACAATGCTATATAAATGGTGTGGAATCAGCTTGCGAGATGTCGTGGGGAAGCTGTTTGCAAATATTATTCAAAAGATTGAACTTTCAAACTTGTCTCCCTCCTCGAACACCTGGTGGTGCCTGGTTAAGCCCATCTCTGGGTTATGCTTCTCTTACATCCCTTCCCTCACTTTAAATGGCACCACAGCAGCTCCACTCGTGAGAAGACTGAATGCCTCAATTCTGTGTTTGCTTCCAAATCTTGTGACCCCAACCCATCACTCTCCATACCCACCCTTCCCTTTCGCAACCAACTGCTCCTGGACTCTGTGCCTTTTTCACACAAGGTGGTGGAAAAGGCTCTTTGAACCCTCGACTCTGATTCGATTACTGCATCAGGCGGCAACAGTTCATGTGTCCTAAAAACCTTCTCTGTTGGTCTTGCACTTCCTCTCTGCCCTTTTCACCCTGTCATCTTCCATCTGCTGAGGAATCAGCCAACATCACAGCATTACATTAAAAAGATGCAAAAATGTATCCCCTTAACTACAGACTGATCAACTTCTGTCCAATTATCAGCAAGGTCAAGGAATCAATCATCGCAGTTGACATAGAATCATTCCATTTTGCCAATGACATCTCAGATCACCAATTTGGATTCGGACCTGGTCACTCGACCTTGGACATGCTGCTTCTACTCTCATGGAGGCCCTCAATATCACACGTGAGATCGGGGTCGTCTCTATCGACATATCTTGTGTTTCAATACAGTCTGGAATCCCGCCTTGCTCTCCAAACTGTCTGGCTACGGCATCCAAGACCAACTCCACACTTTGATGACTGACTTCCTCCACTCTTGCAGCCAACGCATGGCTCTCAATGGATCCCTTTCATCTCCTCTCCCTGTCAAGGCTGGGGTACCCTAACGCAGTATTTTAGGTCTCATCCTATTCCTAATCTTCATCAAATGATCTCCCTGACTCTGGAAAATCCTCTATCTCTTTCCTGATGACTCCACTTTCCGCTGTGACATCCCTCATCTTTCAGACAGGCAGGCTGCAGCCTCTTCCCTCTCTTCAGACCTCGAAAAAAAAATCACAAGCTGGTCAAACACTTGGAATATGTCTTTAACACACTCACTCTCTCACTCCGAAAGGACCGTGCCACAAACCCTCCTATCTACATTCTCAACAACCATCTCGAAGAGGTTCAGTCACTCAAATTATTGGGTCTCACTCTCAGTCATGATCTCTATTGGGAAAGCCACATTTCAAAGTTGGCCTCCAAACACAGACTGGGCATACTCTCTCATGCAAAGTCCTTCCTTGTCAAACCTGAACTCCTGTCCACTGACAAGGCTTTCATCTACAGCTTGATGGAATGCTGCTGTCCCCTCTGGGCTGGCTCCCCTGACCCACACCTTGCCCAGCTTGACACCAGGGAATCCAAATCATTCATTATCATTCGAATCAGAATCATTACAAGGCTAGGTCATCCTTCCAAGATGGAGACAACCACATCCCTAAGAAACCCCATTTGGTGGTCGCCACAACACCATGCACAACATGGAACGGAACCAAGCTGAGATGGAGAGAAAAGGTGAGACAAGAAGTGAAAAAGTTTCATATCGATGAAGACAGCTGGTTCTATGCTGCTCAGGAAAGAGATTCTTAAAGATTGAAATGCAAATACGGGTCACATATTCTCTATCAAGAAGAGCGTGGAGGTGGACAGAGCGAACCATGATGCTGCTATTCACGCTGTTGCTAGACAAGAACTGACAGCAAGTGTGAACACCAATTCCACATGCGTTAATGTCAGATCCTTTACAAGAAGACGAGATATCACAAGAAATAAATACCGAAGAAGTCCTCGAAGAAGGGTTAGACCTGCAACAAACTCAGTCAGAAAGGCATCATCAATAGGTTGGCCTTCTTTCACAGTTCAAGGTGTGTGTGTGTGTGTGTATGTGTGTGTGTGTGTAGGTGCATGTGCAGGTGTAGGTGTAGGTGTAGGTGTGTGTGTGTTCCTTGCCATGCAGCCAGCGGGAATTGTGTGCCTCAGTGCGCAGCGTAGGTCGATCTCCCATGCTGCGCAGCACGGCTTGGTCTCTGCCCATGAAATCCATTGCAGTTGCTGTAAACAACTCCTGTTCTGTAATGTATCGACAAAATGTATGGACATACACATAAGTGAAAAATAAAAATAAATTTTTAAAAATCAGAATGTAGCTTTTATGTCACAAAGTTTGAGGCTCATCAAATAGTTGATGACAGAGGATGAGAGGTCAACACAACTATCAACTGAGGAACTGGAAAACACCAGGGAAAAAAATACAAACAAGAGCTGACTAACCACATTGAAAAATAAACAGACAGAACAGGCAGACAATGTGAGGTGTGAAGGGGAAAAATGTGTCAGTGAGAACAGAGAAGTCATAACTAGAGGGGGACAGGGACAATATACCATGTTGGTGAGAAGCCATGTGAAAGGATAAGAGAAGAACATGCTGGTTAATGATAGATTTTGGTTAATGGTTCTAGAGTTGAGAGTAGAGGGAGACAAAGGAGTGAGAAGCATGCCAAAAGTGAGTAAAGGTGAGAAGCAAGAAGATATTTGGGAAGATTAACAAGGTTATGGTTGTGGAGAAGTGTGTGTGAACAGGAGGGGCTGATTGGAGGAGGTAGAACACAGAGAAGCCATCAACAAACCAAGGAGGTTATAGAAGACACACGTTGCATAATCCTACCGAGATACATCAACCTTCATCAACATCAAAGCAATTGATGTATCCATATACTGTACATTCAAGCTACAATTCGATTAGTACCATGATCCTTGCCATGCTGTCCTTCCATCCTGTTCGTCACATCAAATGGCTGTACTGGAGACTGCTCAAGATAAAGTGGAATGTCTAAACTTTGTCTTTGCCTTGAAATATAATGTACCCAACCCATCCCGTTCTGCCCCCATCTTACCCTGATGTATCCACTGTCTACTCAACTCTGTGTCCTCACTCTAAAAGGTACAGAAAGTTATATCCACCCTTGACCCTAGTTAGGGAGGTGAGACTGGATGGCATCAGTGCCCACTGCCCATGTTCTCAAATCCTGCTCTACCTTTCTTGCTTCCACTGTGCCTACTCCATTCAGTCTGTCCTTATCCTTTGGCCACCTCCCCTCTGCACAGTCGTCAGCAAACAACAATACCAATGGACAAGAGGATGCAAAAATAGATGCTACCAACTATAGGCCATTCGATTATTTCTTGCTTCCACTGTGACTGCTCTTTGCTGAAGACTCCACGTTATGTTGTACAGTACCCCCATCCCTCTGCTAGGCATAAAGCAGCTGCGTCTCTCTCGACTGATCCGGAAATATTTGGACACCAGTCTGATAAATGGAACAAGTCATGACATCCTGGAAAATCTCACAGTATCACCCGATCACCCTGGAAAGATCGTCAAACGAACCCACATCTATTTCCTTGGTCAACTATTGGAAGAGGTTCAGTCATTTTAACCTCGAGGCGCCACCCTCAGCCATTACTTTTCCAGGGCCGACCACATTACAAAGCTTGCCTCCAAAGCCAGGCACAGACTGGGCATCCTTCATCGCTCCAAGCCTTTCCTTGCAAAATCAGAGCTACTCACAGTTTACAAGACCTTTGTCCATAGCCCAATCGAGTACTGCTCTCCATTATGGGTTGGCATAAGATCATCACATCAGTTTCTACTGGATTATTTGGAATTTAAGCTCTCAAAATTATTGGAATCCTCCATGATGAGGTCAAAGCACAAGGTCTGTTGTTCTCGTGCAGCAGGCAGGTCGGTGGTCTATCTGTTTTCTATCATGTATTCTCCAATATTTCTCCCTTCACTCTCTCTGTCCCCTGACCCTCCCTATCAACTCCAGGATGTACATGTTCTTTCAGTAACTCCATCCTGGTTAGACATTCAAATCCAGGGTGACTGTGTACCTCGACTCTTTAATTCTTCACTTCTTCCATCTGTGGAACCTCCAGGACTTCAAGCAAGCAGTGCACCACAATGTCTTGTCATTCCAAATTCTGACTCATGATCTTTATTAGCCCCGTCGAAGAAGTCTCAATTCCTCTTGTACAGTTGAACCATTTATTTAATAAATAAGCATATTAGAGAATCAGAGGAAATTCAACACGAGCAAGCAACACGCCCTATTAAGAGGTCAGATTGAATTCAAAGGCTGGAGAACAATTTATGATCAGAAGGTGATAAGAATTCAAGCAGACATATGGATTTTGTCCAAGCACACATTCTATTGAAGCTACTTCTACTCCAGCTTCCAGCCAGACTTTCAAGATGTCAGCATATAATTATTTATATATGAGAATCCTTTAATATTAATAAGTGAAATCGAATAAGAGATAATTATATTCTACTGAATAAAGATTAAAGATTATTTGGAAGGTCAATCTGTTTTTGGGGAAGAGGGTCTTTTACTTGTCAGACTGGTAACCTTCCAATACAGTAAAGAAATATAAGGCTGTTTACAATGCAAATGGATTATATATATATATATATATATATATATATATATATATATATATATATATATATATATATATATATTCAAAATAGATACGTGTTCGAACACATAAATGTATTAATCATGTTGTATTCAAATACATTTCCCATTATAGGGTTATAACAATACATTGTGCTACATGCTAAAGACTTTACTTTTGAAGTTAATTATCAATCAAGCTTAATTGGCTATATTTTCCTTTTATCATCACACTTAAATCCATTAAGCTAATTTTGGAGAAATTAGCATCTACAGTACATACACCCCATTAACCTTTCCTAACTCAACCATCTTACTTGCTCTTGTCAGTGTTTCCCCCCTCCTGCCTCTCCTCTTTTCTTTTCCTGTTCATTCATTCCCTTGTTGTTTGTCCCACTGTCAGTTCTATGTTGCTCTTCCATGAGCCCCTTTCCTCTGGAGAGAAAAAAAAGTATAAAGTAGCGAGTTCATCGACTATACCCTGCATAGTTGTGTGAAAAGGACATGCGAAAGGTCTTTTAAACTTTTGCTTTGGGTGTTGCAGTGAACAAACAGTGCTAGGTGCTGCCATATTTGTCTGAATGTGGAATCTCACCGTTGGTGATGCAGTGTCTTTGACACCACCTTATTTAACATGTTGCATTTATTATTCATGGCGGTTTGTGTCATTTATGACGTCCTTAAAAACAGTGCATTTCCTGTTCGGAATGATTTTCCGTTTTGTTTGACTGGAAGGAAGACAGGCAGACAGATTTTTAAAAAAAAAATCCTTACTCCTCTGTGCCTGTGTGATTGGGAAGAGATTCCATACAATTTGCCAAATTCAGAGCCAAAGTACAGCTAACTTGCAGGTTCATGTTCCAATTCATGTTCTCCAGTGTTAAAATATAAAATTCAATTGAAATTACTTATACGTAGCTCTTGATCATCCACTGATGTCTGTCTGTAGATAAACAGAAACACAGACAGACAGACAGAGAAAAAGTGAACCAATTGGTTAACTCCGATTCTTGCTTCGTGCAGTGGGGTGAAAACCTGCAGTTGTAGAATGTTTGCTTTTCTGTATTAACGCAAGTGCAGACATAATTACGTGGTTTGGTGTATCAAACTAAGATTGCAGCTCTGGTCATCCATGATGAGCTAAATTTCCAACAAAAGTTAAAAGAGGAAATGAAGAGTTAGCAAACAATACCTAAGATTGAATTGAATGGATTAAAATCACTGTAACATTCATTTAAACGTCCAAACATCCCAGCTCAAAAATAATAAAACAAACTAAACGTGCTATTGTTACCATGAGCATGAAAAAGCTTCATGTAAATGATTGTACCATAATTTATACAGAATAATAATGTCACCAATGAGAATGAACGACAAAGCTGCTTTGGCCAACTTCGTCCAGAGGAAGCGCTGATGAAACGGGCACATCCTGGTGTGATAACTTTTGAAGTTGAAACCATTTACAACCATTTACCATCTGATTTTGTTGTTTCAAATATTGCACGTCTCAAGTCTTACCCACAAGTACAGAGGCCAGGGGAATTGTAGGATCAAATGGACTCTTCCCCTTTCCATTCTCAATATGGTCAAAATCCAGATGAAAACGCTCCTCCTGAAATACAATACAAGCATTGACATGATTCCATTGACATGATTCCATTGACATGATTCCATTGACATGATTCCATTGACATGATTCCATTGACGTGATTCCATGGCATTCATAATGTTATGGTTTTGGAAAACTTACTCCAGAGGGAGAGCATGCATGGACATGCAGGTGACCCGAGAATCAGTTATGTAATTAGTCTTTGTATAGATCATCCTTGGTCCCTCGTCAAAGGGCTGTTTGGGGGCATGTGTGGGCGAGACTGTATTTTTTCCATGTAATGTCTTCCCATTCCCCTCTCTTACTTTCAATCTTTCTTCCTTCACACCATCGTTCTGTTCAATCATGGTACTTTCAATCATCCCTCCATTACCTCATTGACCCGTTTCAATGGTCCACCAATTATCTCCCCTCCATGAAACATCCTTTCAACAGTCCCCCCTTCACCCCATCGGTCTTGCCTTCAATCCCGCAGCCATTTGGTCATCCCTCGGTCGTGCGGGGTTCCTTTCTGTGTTCCCTCCATCCGTGCATTGCTTAATAACCCATCGGGTGCTCTCGCATGTATTTTCGTGTCGAGTCTCACATGCATGTTCGTGGCGCTTGGTGATCGTCGTGGCCTGCGAGGTGCGGCGCGTCTCGCAGGCATGATACAGTGCAAAACAGTGTGAGTGGGTGTTTGCGCGTGAAGGAGGGGGGCTGGGGGCTCTCATTGTGGCTTTGGACGTGTAAAGGGTGGCGCAGGGACTTAGTTGAAACTTCCCTCAGAATGGCATAGCAATTTCCACAAGTGACATTATGCACCCGCCGCCATTGGCTGCAGACCAATGGGAGGGGGAGAAGGCTTGTGAGAGGAGGGGAAGAAAGCTGATGTGAAGAAGAAGCAGGAAGGCAGAGGAGGAAACGGTACAAGTTCGCACGAGCAGGGACAAAGAGCGCTCCTGAGCAGATGGCTTAGAAAGCAGAAAGGGAAGAAGCTAAAGGCAGAAAGCAGAAGAGAGGGCAGAAGGCAGATGCAGAAGGCTGAGGGAAGCAGAATGGAAAAATGAACGGGACAAGCTCGGCTGAGCAGAAGACTGACAGACTGAGAAGGCTCGGGAGGAAAGGACCGAAAACGTGCGAGGGAAAAGAAAGGAAGGTTTCATGAGCAGTTGGTGTCGAGCTTCTGTGGCAAAAGAACACTCCTTCCACGAGCGTCATCCTGCCCTCTCGATCCTTTCAGCAATGAAGAACGAGGAGGGTGAATGGTGGCACCTCATCGATGGGGGCCCGAGGAGGAAGAATCTGAGGCAGAGGAGGGTGAGCCGCACATCTCGCTTACAGATCTGGGATGCCAAAGAGGACTCACCTCCTGGGTCCGGGCACCTCAGGGACGCGGCTGCGTGTTCCCATCGCTTCACATTGCCGCTGCCCATCTTCCCCATCCATTTTCCTCCACATTTTCCCATATATTTGTGTGAGGTGATCACAAACTTTTCTACCCCCATTAATCCACCCCAAACCCACCTCCTTCAAATTCCCCGTTTTCCTTCCTTGAAAGTCCCTGTGGTGTCCATCTTGTTTACCCCGTGTACCCTACCCCATCCCTCTCCCTTCCACAGATCTCCTCATGTCTCCGTTCCTTACTGTTTGTTCCGTCCCTCTCCCGCCCCTCTTGTCTCCTGCTCCCCTTGTTGTACGTTCTGTGTGTTAGCTCTTATATGAGCCTAGACATTGTATACAAAAAAAAAGAAAGGTGAGAGAGAGAAGGAAAGGCTTCTTTCCTTTTCTCCATTCATCACTTTTATTTTATTTTCAAGTCCTTGTTTTATTGTTTGCCCCTGAGTGAATGATGGCCGAGTCTTTTGTTTAAGTAAGATCGAATAAGAATACATGTTGTGGTTAAATCTGCTCCTATGTGCCTTTTTGCTTTCTTGCTTGTAAATACTTGTGCTTTTAATTGATTGCTTCCTTGTGTGTTTGTAATAAATAATTGATTTGTTGCTATTTCCAATCTGTTTCTGTTGTCTTTTCCTTTATTGGTCCGATGCAGTGCACAAGTACAGTTGGACAGGACATTCTACCCCAATAATTTGCTTTGTTCGCCAGTGTATACTCACCGTCACGCTCAGCAGCAATCCGAGTGTGTGCTGAGGGCACTGACCCCAGTTAGCCGGCCGTCCACAGCTAAGGTATCATGCGAAGTAGCGTAACCCTACCCGGATTGGCCGTGCCAATCGGCGGTCGTGGTATCTGAGCAACCTGCCAGTGCGAGGAGTTATCTGTGCCCAGCAGCCTCAGTCCCGGGCGTTCGGGAGGGACCCAAGTGCCTCCCCTCGTAGCAAGCCTCGAACCCCAGATCCGCGACAATGTGAGAACCAAAGTGATGCTCTCTCTCTCTCTCTCTCTCTCTCTCTCTCTCTTGCTTTTCAAGCACATTTACACTGAAGTGCCTTAATTATCCCATCTAAGGAGATACAGACAGCGAGAGTCTATTCAGCTCATCACACACCTGATGTGAGCTCCACTTCATTATCAATCCCCTTTATCCATTCATTTTCTATATTCTGTATTTACTTACATTACAAGACGAAATGTGGTTCCCAGTATAGCTTCCTGATTCTATCTACCATTCCGATTCCCAGTATAGCTTCCCGAATGAGCTTCTGAAGGGATTACTTTGACAAGACGAGACAAGACAACGACACACCTAACCATAAAACCCTGGTACAAGCATGGAGGGAATTGAAGGGGAGGGAGGTGGGGTGGCTAATCCATATTGGAAAATTAAAAATTCCATATTGAGACGTGATTTATTGATTTTACATATAGAATGTAAATATATAGAATTCGATCCAAAGAATTGCTTCACGCGTTTGCTTGATGAGATCATGGAGAGACGAATATGCAGATGTTTGTGAATCTGTTAAATAGGCAAGGTGTTTCCCTTAAAAGGCTGCCATGAATATTGGTCTATTGTCTTGTCCAAACCACATCTGCTCATCTCATGGAAGGAATTCTTGATTTGACCACAGGAATGAGTATTATTTTTCAAGACAGCTGCGTCGGCATCATCTTGAGGTGAACCTGGTGTCGTCCAGTGTCCACTCACAATTATTTTTTTTGTATACAAATTCAAGGCTCGTGGAAGAGATAGAAAACAGAACAGATCAGGATGCAACAGAACAAAAGGAACAGCAGGCAGGGGTGACATGACAACCGACCTCCTCTTGATTCACTCTGCGGCATTCTCTAAGTGGAGATCTACTGTACGTTACGATATTACATGATACTCTTTGTAATTGTGAGATATTTACACCTCTTCTGCAAGCATGGTACCACGAATGCCTCTTCTCCTGGTATTTTCCAACTGAACGTGGAGGGACTGACTCCAGCTAAAAAGGAAGTGCTGTTTTAAATAGCCTCATCTCATCTTTGTTCATCATCCTCCTCCAAGAAGTCCACACATGTGGTAAAATTAGAGCTGCTCTCTCGGGCTACCAACTGGCTGCTTTCTCCCCCATGAGACATCATGGCCGTCACAACCTATGTGAAGACTACCGTTACCGATGTCAAATTTATGTCTACTTCACAGCCAGAAAGTGAACTCCAGTGGCACACAATCTGTGTTCAGGGCCTTAATGATTCCAAGGTGTATAAGCCACCACCACTCCCTCTTCACAGCAAGTATTTACCCCCAGTTACTTCTCCAGTACTCTGTCAGCAATTTCAACTGCCCACATACTGAATGGGGCTATAACGACAGTACTCATCAACTGATGGCAAAACCGAGCTGTTATTGGGACTCCCAGTCTGACCTACAGTTGATTTTTGAAAGATGAGACTGTGCGACTTTCTACTCAAGCTGCTGGTGTACCCACACCTGGTGGTGTGCTAGTGCACCTGGTCTTGCCTGGTGGAAGGGGAACTCCTCACCCACCCATCAAAGGACTGTGTTAGAATGCTTCCCAAACTCTCACCACTGCCCAGTTCTCGTCGAGTATGGCCCTCTCAATGCTCCCACTCTGACCTTACCTGCAAAGTGCTGGAACTTCAGAAAAGCTGATTGGAAGATGTACTACGATTTAACAACAAAAGTTGTAAACTCCTTCCCTGTTCCTGACTGAGGATGTTGACACCACCTATGCTGCCTTTTGCCAATCTATCATGGCAATTTCCAAGAGGTGCATCCCTCGTGGCCATCGGAAAGTATACATTCCTGGATGGGATCCCGAATGTGGGCACTTGCACAACACAGTCAAAAATGCTACGAACAATGAAGAGGCAAGTGCTGCTGCTGCCATACTTAAGTCTAGACGAGATGAGGCCCACAGAATAAGATGGCAGGAAGCAGTATCAACCATCGACTTCACTTCACAAGAATGGAGTTTCACAAGGCTCAGTCTTAGCACCCCTATAGTTCAATGTGTACACACCGGACCTCCCCGAGACAACAGGTACTAAACTTGCCTACACTGATGACCTTGCGATCCTGTATCCGAGCAAGTCTTTTAAGGAAGTTGAGGCCACTCTCTGCCGAGATGTTTCTTCTATGGACCGCTACTACCACCAATGTCGCCGACGTCTAAACATCCAGTTGTCAGTCTGCACTGTTTTCCACCTTCAGAGCAGTGATGTAGATAGGCAACGAGAAGTCCACCTAAATAACATCCAGCTTCCCTTCATGCATGCTACTACCTATCTTGGCGTGTACATGGACCGGTCTCTGACCTTCAGGCAGCATGTAGAAAAGGTAGCCACCACACTAAGAAGGTCGATGTACACCTCAACTCGTCCTTAAGGGTCACAAGTGGATGCCTTCACCATACTCCCACCCATCACCTCCCAGTCCTTGCAGGCGGGCATCTATCCCCATCACATTAGACGAGCAGCAAACACGAGACAAGCAGCCCTCAATGCATCTCAGAACCCAGACCATCCCCTGCACAACAAGCTAGGAGAAGATCTAACTCCTCCCCTCCCCCCCCCTCAACCCTCAAGAGTGAAGGGCTGTAAGCCCTTTACGAGCATAGCTCAAAACTAGATCACATCAGAAAATGGCTTAAGCAATCACACATTGCAGATGAAGCAATGGCATACCTACCAACCTAGCAGCCATCTACGACACCTTCCCTGTTCCACCAAGCTCCCTGATTGCGATCTTCCAAGAAAGGAATGGTGTCACCTTAACCTACTCTGAACAGGTGTTGGCAGATTCTATCACAACATGTTCTCCTGAGACCTTGCTGACTCATCCGACTGTAAGTGTGGCCTGCCCCAGACTGCAGATCATCTTGTGTAAGACTGCCCCATACATCACCGTGAGGGAAGATGACAAGAACTACAGCACCTGACCACAAGGGCCTGAGGCTGGATGAAACAGCAAGCTTCACGTGGTAGATCAACAACTCAAAGACATGCCACACAAAAGAAGAACAGCAGAAAGAGAAGGGCAAAACACAAAACAGCAGAGCAGATGCACAAAATAGATGGAGACAAACAAACAAGGGATGTGTGGGGAATGAGAGGTAGGGGAAGATGCATGAGGTCATATTTGTGGAGATGTTGGGTATCCTTATGGGGGCCCTCGAGGTGCTGAATGAGGAGTCGGAGTGATACGGGTTTCCTGGGTCAAAACTACGATCCAGGCTTTCAATGACATCTAGGATGCTGCTAGTTGTCTGTACCTGTTTGTGGTGAGGATGTTGAGGTCACAGAGAGATTCACTTACCTTGGCAGTGATATATGTCTGGTGTTAGGTTAATGGTTAGGGTGGTGGGCTTGGGATCTGAGTTCAAATCCCACTTGGCTGTTGAATTAATACCAGGTGGGGTTGACTCTGCCTCTCATCTCCAAGGTCGGTAAGATGAGTGCCAGCTTGCTGGTATCCTGTGTGTCGGAGTGGCGATCTGTCCAGGATTGTGTCCCAATAGCACGTGAGTGCAGCACCAACGCTCTACACAGAGTCTGGTCCTGATGGATGGGTGTTTGTGTGTGTCCTTGTGTTTTTTTTTTCTGTTCTTGTTTGCGTGTTTTTTTTTAATTTATTACTGTTAGCGATTTGAAATTTCCTCATCGATCTGACCTGCTCATCTCTGTTCTGTTAACTTGTAGCTCTTGGGAAACACACGGGGATCTACATGTTGGTATTTATAAATTTATTTATCTGTCAGGGTTCTTCCCGACATCATTGATTTTTGTTCCTTTCACATTTCTCTCTAATTTTTTTCCCATAATTCCCTTGATTCAAGAGTGGGAAAGGCCCATTTTTCTGTGAGGCCCACTTGGCTGCGCCTGGGTGTGTTTGAGGGTTGTGGAGTGGCGGCAGAAACCCGAATCCTATCCAGATTCCTCCTGATGACTCCATCGTTCCTCTTCACATCTTCAGGTTCCTTCTTGGTCTTACATTTCATTATTCAAACTGTAATTTTATTTAAAACTAGTGCATGCCCGTAGGTGCGTGGCCGTACGTGCGTGACCGTACGTGCAAACAAACAAAAAAAACTTTCAAACCGTGTGCCAGAAACAACAACCACACAGACCGTTCCTTCGCTCGTGCGTGCGTGGCCGTACGTGCAAAAAAAAAAAAACTTTCAAACCGCGAGCCAGAAACGACAACCACACAGGCCGTTCCTTCGCTCTCGCGTTCTTGCGACAACCACACTTCCACACACAGAGTTAATTAAAATCCAAATTAAAATCAAGTTTACCTCCTGTCTTGCTTGCCATGACATTCGCTGCCATGTAACGGCACGGCAGTGACGTCATCGTCGGCGGCCGCGCACCGGCCTACGCAGCATGCCTACGCAGCATGGTGTCATGTCATTGGTTGGTAAATAAATGCCGCAGCAACGTGTCATGTCATTGGTTGGTAAATAAATGCCGCAGCAACGTGTCATGTCATTGGTTGTAAATAAATGGCCGCAGCAACGTGTCATGTCATTGGTTGTAATAAATGGCCATAACTTGAGAAGCACTTGCCCGATTAATATCAAACTTGAAAAGGCAATCCACAGGTCCCAGCAATATATCTGGCAAATTTCAATTAGATCGGACCAGTGGTTGTCGATAAACAGCGGTCACAGACACACAGAGACATACAGACACACGACACAAGACACACAGACACACAGACACAAACCACAACCACACACACACACCCGCACACACATACACACACACACATTGCTGGAATTATAGATAGATAATAAAAATGTGAATTATATCAATAGTACAGTACCTCCAGTGATGTTAATTAGGTGAATAATGGATTGAGATGAAGATGCTATAATACGGTTTCCTAAGTAACTACAACTTTTTCACCTCCCTAAACTTCCTGAAAAGGTACTTGAGGTAGAAGTGATAACGTGATTGACGAAATGTATTTTCAGACGGAATTTTGTTTTTTTAATAGCAATATAATTCCATTAAATACTTTTGTATCTTTTCATAAATGTTGTAACTTCTACATTGTAGCACCATGGAATGTAGGAAATGCCACCTGTGACTTGAACTACACCTGTTGAAAACCTTGGTCCAGTGGAGCATCGGATGAAATGAACAGGACGTTTATCAAGGTATGCAACACACAGTAAGGGAAGTAAGGAGAAGCTGATGTTTTGGGCATTCATGTCATTCACCGTTTGACCTGTCAGTTAATCTTCCGATGAGTAAGATTTGTTCTTCATTCTAGTGGAGCCATAACGTCCATTTAGGGCTCAGAGACTTCATGAAGCTCGACAATCGTTTGATGTTGTTTTCTTGCCTCATCTTTCACTACAGTGGATACCTTGACAAGTCGTCATTAAACACTTCCTGACATTCGAATATGATGAGATCACAACAATATCCGAAGCCATGAACACGTTTCTTGACCTTTGCAAATTTCATGTGACGTTGAGCACATAATCCGGTTTTACACTTCCTGGATTCTTCCATCAGCTGTAAACAGCATGAAACGTGATTCATCGACCCACATATGCCTCTGTTCACCGACATTACAGTTGCAGAGCTGAAGGCACAATTGCACGGGATTATGGAACCAGGGGGACATCATGTGAACGGGTAGTAGTACGTATCGTTCGTTCTACAAAGTAACTTATTTGTATAGAACAATGATGTCACCATGTGTTGGAGATGCATTGTTCAATAAGTGGATGTGTGATATAGCAGGGGATGCTACGTCTCAAAGCACGCCGTCCTCAGCTGTCGACACAAAGCCAGCTGCCTTGTCTACCTCTAAGCAGGTAACAGTAAAGCTTCTGTGTATTTTGTGGAAAAAGTAAATTGTCATGCCAGTACGTTAGTAAAATTATTTGTTTGCAGTTTGCTTTTTAATTAACATGACCTGAAATAGTTTGTATCAGCCATAGATGTCACACAGGTGTGATGGAGCAAATAGCCTCTTCCTGTGTCACCTCGAGCATCGGTTAGTAGAGTATTAGTAAATGAGACAGGTAACGTGTATTCTCAACAGCAGATCTCTCATATCAATCAATTTCTTATGATTACCATGGGGAAAAAAAAAACAGTTTATAAAAGTTAAGACGTACCACTGACCCAGCCCGCTTTCCAACTTGGACCAAGGCACAGACGGGATGAAATGCACCTGTCCCACAGGTGTACAAATGGCTTTCGTTGAAAGGATGAAGGACTCGTACAAAGTTCCCACACTCCGTCTGGAGAGTAAAATAAACATGTGTAGACCGACACAAAAAAAATCACAAGAGATAGCTCTGTAGAATTCCTTCATCTCTCTCTCTCCCTCTCCCTCTCTGTACCCCAAAACATGAATGGCTTCTCACAGATAGATACACATGAGTGGAAATGTAAGCTTATGTGAATAGGTAGAAGGACCGTTCAACGTGTCCTCGGAACAGCGTTGTGTTCTTAGCACCTCACAGCCACAGTTTTTTGACTCATTATAAATAACCTGTATGCAAGTTAGATGCCATGATTTAAATTAATCTGACATATTTGGGTGATTTCAGAGTACAATCCAGATCTTTGATAAAACATGTCGTGATAGATATTACTAAAATTCAGCTTCGAAGTAGCATAGAAACTTTATACAATGAAGAGGCCACCTTGTTATAGATACAAAACCTAGCTTTCAGGAAGAGCGAGGTGAAAGAGGGTAAAATAGAGCAAGTGGAGGAAGAGGAGGGCGTGGCAAGGAATGAGTAAACAGGTAAAGAGGAGAGAGGGAGAGAGGGAGAGAGGAAACTGCGTAAGGTAGAGGGAGAGAGGAAGAGAGGGAGAGAAGGAAACTTGCGTAAGGTAGAGGGAGAGAGGAAGAGACTGCGTAAGGTAGAGGGAGAGGAGAGAGGAGAGAGGAGAGAGAGGAAACTGCGTAAGGTCGAGGGAGAGAGGGAGAGAGGAAACTGCGTAAGGTAGAGGGAGAGAGGGAGAGAGGGAGAGAGGAGAGAGAGGAACTGCGTAAAGGTAGAGGGAGAGAGGAAGAGAGGGAGAGAGGAGAGAGAGGAAACTGTGTAGGTAGAGGGGAGAGAGGAAGAGAGGGAGAGAGGAGAGAGAGAGGAAACTGCGTAAGGTAGAGGGAGAGAGGGAGAGAGGAAACTGCGTAAGGTAGAGGGAGAGAGGAAGAGAGGGAGAGAGGAGAGAGAGGAAACTGCATAAGGTAGAGGGAGAGAGGAAGAGAGGGAGAGAGGAGAGAGAGGAAACTGCGTAAGGTAGAGTGAGAGAGGGAGAGAGGAGAGAGAGGAAACTGACTGTAAGGTAGAGGGAAGAGGGAAGAGAGGGAGAGAGGAGAGAGAGGAAACTGCTAAGGTAGAGGGAGAGAGGAAGAGAGGGGAGAGAGGAGAGAGAGGAACTGAGTAGGTAGAGGGAGAGAAGGAAGAGAGGGAGAGAGGAGAGAGAGGAGACTGCGTAAGGTAGAGGAGAGGAGGGAGAGAGGAAACTGCGTAAGGTGCGGGAGAGAGGAGAAGAGGGAGAGAGGAGAGAGGAGGAAACTGCGTAGGTAGAGGGAGAGAGGAAACGCGTAAGGTAGAGGAGAGAGGTAGAGGGAGAGAGGAAGAGAGGGAGAGAGGAGAGAGGAAACTGCGTAAGGTCGAGGGAGAGAGGGAGAGAGGAAACTGCGTAAGGTAGAGGGAGAGAGGGAGAGAGAGGGAAGAGAGGAAACTGGCGTAAGGTAAGGGAGAGAGGAAGAGAGGGAGAGGGGAGAGAGGAACTGTGTAAGGGTAGAGGAGAGAGGGAGAGAGGAAACTGCGTAAGGTAGAGGGAGAGAGGAAGAGAGGAGAGAGGAGAGAGAGAACTGCGTAAGGTAGAGGGAAGAGAGGAAGAGAGGAAGAGAGGGAGAGGAGAGAGAGAGGAAACTGCGTAAGGTAGAGGGGAGAGAGGGAGAGAGGAACTGCGTAAGGTGAGGGAGAGAGGAAGAGAGGGAGAGAGGAGAGAGGAAACTGCGTAAGGTAAAGGGAGAGGGGAGAGAGGGGAGAAGGAAACTGCGTAAGGTAGAGGGAAAGGAGAGAGGGAGAGAGGGAGAGAGAAACTGTGGTGAAGGTAGAGGAGAGAGGGAGAGAGGAGAGAGGAGAGAGGAAAACTGCGTAAGGTAAGACAGCTGAGTAATAGAAAAGATCGCCGTATATCATTGTTCGGTTATCACTGTTCAGGTGATCATTGTTTCGGTTTCATTGTTTACATTTCATTGTTTCAGTTACAATGTTTAGTTATCATTGTTCAGGTGATCATTGTTCAAGTTATGATTGTTCAGGTTATCATTGTGTCAAGTGATCATTGTTTACATTATCATCATTCCAGTTATCATTGTTTCGGTTATCATTGTTTACATTATCATTGTTCCAGTTATCAATGTTTAGGTTATCATTGTTCAGGTGATCATTGTTAAAGTTATGATTGTTTCAGGTTATCATTGTTCAGGTGATCATTGTTTACATTATCATCTTCCAGTTATCATTGTTTCGGTTATCATTGTTTACATTATCATTGTTCCAGTTATCAATGTTTAGGTTATTATTGTTCAGGCGATCATTGTTTACATTATAATCATTCCAGTTATCATTGTTTAGGTGATCGTTGTTTACATTATCATTGTTCCAGTTATCAATGTTTAGGTTATCATTGTTTAGGTGATCATTGTTCCAGTTATCAATGTTTAGGTGATCATTGTTCCAGTTATGATTGTTCAGGTTATCAATGTTTAGGTGATGATTGTTCAGGTTATGATTGTTTATGTTATAATTGTTTAGGTTATCATTGTTAATGTTAGTTTGTGGTAAGGTTAACATTAAGCTTGTATGTACCTGTTGCTGTGTTTCATTCTTTGAGAGTAATGGTTGAAAGTTATATATCCAGGTTCGTCCTGACATATTGTTCTTTGTTCCTTTTCAGACTTTTTTTTTTCAATTTTTCCACATTTCTCGTTATCATGTCCGTCTGTGCCGACAAAGTTTTGGGGGTCCTGATCACGCCATGTTTGCTCTTTGCGTGTTCGGGTTCCTTCTGATATGTACAATGCTGTATTTGATCTTAATTCATTTGATAAAGGTTAGTCTTGTTCTTTTTCATATTTTCTTTCATATCTGGTATTGCATGATCCCGCTTTTTAAATGTGTCACATTCATGGAGACACGCTACCTTAGCAGCACCTTGTATCTTATTATTATTATTTTGTACACCTTGTCGAGGCTCGTATGAGAGCTAACACACAACACACAGCATGGGGGGCATGAGACAAGGGGGGCGGGGGAGGGAAGGACAAAACAGTGGGGAACAGAGACATGAGGAGATCTGTGGAAGGGAGAGGGATGGGGCGGGGTACACGGGGTAAACAAGATGGATACTACAGGTGTTTGTTTAAGTTGTTGGACACACTACTCATGGACACAATGTTCAACCTTTCAATGCCATTACATGTTTGTTTAAGTGTCACCATGGGAAGTGAGTGCACTAACTTAGCAGAATATATGAAACTGGCAGGGACCCATGGAAATTCTATGGAATGGAAAATGTGACTTCAAGCCCTCAACTCCCGCCGCACCCCTCTCACAAACTCCAAGTCCCCAACGTCCACCTGCCAAAACCAAGTCATCACCTGTACCCTCTCAACACGAAGGCATCAAAATCCTCTCCCCACTCCAAGCCTTCAAACAACCTCCCCCACCCGTCATGGTTGCCTGTCTTGTACGTACATCACCAACTAATAATACATCCATCTTGATGACACATCATTCTGTATTAGAGAACTTGTACCGATATCACCACCGAAGGACATGGCTACCTGAGGTGTCTTTGCCTACACATATAGCAGTGAGCACCAACATGGTGGCCGTAAGATTGAAATCTGTCTTCAAACCACCTCATCACGCAAAGTCCTCAACCACAAATAACACCCTCCTCTCCCTTTATTCCCATTCTTCAAAGCAAATGGTGAATTGTAATATTGTCATTACATATTTATTCATGACGTCATTGAAATAGTGGAATATTTCTCTCTTCATTATTCGCGGAAAGCGTGATCTCAACAGGAAGTTGATGTCCGACAGGTCATAGTTTATTCACACAGGTCATAGTTTATGTCCATCGGCAGGTAAAATTTCAGCTTTCTACATCACTCGGAAGGTACCAATCCTTAATATCAGTCAGTGAGTAAGTAAGTCAGTGGTTAGAAAGAGCCTTATATATTAGATAAGATGAAAGAGAATCGATAACATCACAGTATTGCTTTTTAATTGGTAGAATCATTGCTAATAACTGTAAGTTGAACAGAACTGAGGAGAGACATTAGTTATGGAGGGATGGGAACTTCATGGTCTTGAATTATATTCTACCATTTCATAGAACACTCCCCCTAGGGGCCGAAGAGGAGCTTAGTCTGACAGAATGGTGTAGAGAGTGCACTTACTTCTGAACCATCTAATCTGACTTCGAGTCAAACAGCATCGCCCTTTTCAATCAGACAATAACATCTGCAGAAGGACATGCTGGCGTACAGGACCCCCTGTGCAGGTGAACAGTGGCCCGTCGAGCTGAAAATGCCGCTCGGGGCGAGATGCCAAATTGACGCCCCCTCGTAACTCACATGCTGAATTAAACACAAAGCCTCATGGAATAACTTTATTACAAATCGAACCAAGTACAGGTCCAGTACATTTTCAATTAAACAGTTACACTTTTGTTTTCCACCTTTCAAAATCGCCATCGACCTACTAAGCATTTCGTTGTTGTGACTGTGTGGTTCATATCTTCCGAGCCTTCGGTGAAGCAAACTCGTCTACCACAGCGTCAAAGTCAATTGACTCAGCTGGTTCACGCTCAACGGAGAGGGTGGCTCGATTACTGGGCCTAGAGTGGCTCATTGTGTATCTGAGGTTGGTCCTTATCAGTTTCAATTTGGAGAAGCTCCTCTCACATGCTGCAATGCTCACACACATGGTGAGAAACGTCCTCGGTATGATGAGAAAGTTTGGGAAAGATTCCTCGAATCCCCACTTCACAACATATTGAAGGATTGAATATGCCTTCCAGTCCACCGTTTCCTTCCCAGCGGTTTCCTCATTCATTTTTCTGTGTCGACGAAGACGATGAATCTCCCTCTGTGGCTCGCTGGTGATGGCATCGTCGTACATCTCCGTGAGATGGTATATTTTCATGGCAATGTCGCTGTCGTTGAATAGGTCCTGAGTGTCATTGAACTGAGTGACATGAGAAACCCAAATTTAATGTTCATGTCACTCATCAAATGGGTGCGTCGGGTCGTTTCCTCATGTAGCCGATCCAATATTTCATATTGCTCCCATTTAATATCATCTTGTAATGAGAGACCGAGCTGTTAGGGTTCGGGTTAGTATTGTATTTGTACTGTTTATTATATTATTATTTACCTAATAATAAAGACAGTAACTCAGTAATAAAGTTAATTTAGTTGTGACACTAAAATAATCTTGAGTCCAAGTTCCCAAACGAGAAGGGCACGTGTAAGATAAGGCCAAATTAAAAAACACACCAGTTGATCGTCCCAGCCTGCTTCCTTTTTTATTATTGTCAAACATTCTGGGAAAAAAAATTTGCTCCATGTCAGAAGGAAGCTGTGCAGTGAAGCAGCTACGCCGCTTAAAAAGTGTCCCCATGGGGAATTGACGGTTCCTTCCCCAACAGGTGGGGTGACCTTACTGTCCTGATGATGCAAATGAAACAATAACACAAAGAACTCTCTCTCTCTCAAGTGCAGCCTGTGGCTGCTGTTGCATCATTGGTTGGGACGCGGTGTCCCCCTTACCAGTACACTGGTGCTCATTTTGCCGACTTCGGAAGGATGACAGGCTGAGCAACCTCCTGGTGTATTTTAATTCAGCGGCCAACGGGGCTTGAACTCAAGACTCTAGGATCCCAAGCCGCCACCCGAACCACTAAGCCAACACCAGGCTTCACAAAGAAACTAAACAACAACAAACTATATCGAATGAAACACGGTGGGTTAGAAAGGTTCTTCTTAATTTTAACGGACGGATGGAAGGAAGGATATAAGGTATTTTGAAGTGGTTTGCACCAATTAAAATCCATTTTCTTACTTTCATTTTGCTTACTACAGGTATAGTACTGCAATCTGCTTGAAATTTTACTTGCAAACATGACATATGTTTTCTGTGTATTTAATTTTTGAAATTATTCATCTCAGGGATTTGGGGGGGGGGTGCAAAGGAAGGGTCCGTTGCGGGTGCCAAATCCTCGTCTCCAGGTACACTGCTGATGAGATGGGAACACAGGAATGAGACACGAACATCTCTACAATGACAGCAAGCACTTATCTGCCGTTAGGGCTTTCGTAATTGTAGTATCGCAGGTTCGTTGGATGTCATATGCAGATATAGACACAAGGAGTCGTGTTCATACAGAAGCCTTCGGCTCTTTATTCATTCCCAAAAAAGCTCCGAAATGGCTGCAGGAAATAGGAAGAGCACCAGGCACACAGAAATGGCTGCAGGAAAGGCCAATCTGACTCCTAAATTTTGAACCAGGACAAAAGGTCTGGATCCATTTTCTGAATCACAGAAGGCAACAAATTCAAAAATGTCACCATCTTCGTCAGTGGTCATATTGTTATCAAGAAAATTTGGCCAACTGGCATGCATGTGTTCACCCCAAATACAAGGAAGGAAGTCGTGCCGCATGTCAATCACCTGAATTTTTGTGTGCCGTGTACAAGCCAGCTGGAGTCATACTCGGGTGTCAGTACTCCTACTTTGAAACCAACCACAGCACTTACTTCAGCCTCCACCAGACTTATTTGGCTTGGCATTGATGTCCACCCTCCACAAATGAATGCGTCTCCACAAGCCAGGCCACAGTGACCTCTGCGAGAAGCAAGTTGTTCTTCACAAGTGCACTTCACTCAAGTACAAGAATGAACCTGCTGTACCCACTGCAGCCTCAAAACAAGCAAGGCACGTGATGGAGCATCCCACATGATTCTCAAGTTGTATCACAGTCATTTGTGCAGGTACCAAGGATAAAGTAATACAGTATTGTATAATAAATTGTCTGCTTTTTAGTTTCTGTGTTTTCTTTTCTCGCTGACCTTGCTTGATATGGTTACCTACGCTCGTATTCCACATTTCTTTTTGAGGTTGCACTTCATTGTGTGGAGGGAAGAGGGGGGGGGTGGTTTGGGGGAAAGGGAGGGGGAGGTAACATAATGGTTTGAATATAAAAATTTGAATGATTGTCTCTTGTCCCGATAATCCAGATCCAGTACTGTATTTAATTCCAGTTTGTGCCTGGTTAGTTCCCATCCCTTCCCAGCCACATTCCTGGGAGTTTTGCAGTTAATGTGCAGAGACAGATGAGATGCAGATTCGGACAGAGGAACACTGATGTACGATTGAAAGACGTTTTTAAGCATTAGCACGTGGGAAAGAGAGTCTGAGCCTGCACTGTTATGATTGTGAAGAATAAAGTGCCATCTCATAAGAAATAAAGGATTGTTTGGTTCCTCCATAACCACTGTGGTCATTATGTTACAAAATAGATTCATAAAAGAAACTCGAATCAGATTGTGAAAATGAGAAAGAGAGAAGAGGGTGAAATAAATATCCCCCATGAGGGAGGCCTTTTATGAGTACAAAACAGTACAAATGGGGTGGTTTCACATGTATAGAACTTGGCCACGAGGCACGAGGATTACACTTAGTACTTGCATTGCATTACCGAGTCAAAACTTGGGAGGTCAGCCACGTACCATGATGGAATACCATAGTTTGCTAATAAATATTAAAACATCCCACAAAATACCTCCCTGGAGGAGTTCAGAGATAGTCCTTTGCTCATATAAAAAGTTTATGCCCTGATTAGCATTTCCAATCGAAGTGATAGCTCATGACCTCAAAATTGGAATCAGGTTCAAATCTCGTATAATCCCATATATTATATATATGACTGTCTGTCATCCATTAATGTCTTTGTAATTCACATTAAATTGTCTACCGAGGTCACTGATGTTGTTTCTGCATACCTAAGTCACAGAACAGAGAGAGGAGCTTGCTATTCCATGAAAGGCAATTATTAATGTATATATGAAAAGCAAATATATACTATTATAATGTACAATAACAGCACATAGGGGAAGTATTTCTGAGGTGGACTAACTACAGAGCTGAACATGCACAATTTCTCCTTCAAACCTTGTGTCATCGAAGGTGGACGGGTGCTGTGTTTTCACCCCTGTCGATTTGTTTGTCCATCTGTGAGCAGGATATCTGAAAAAGTAATGGACGGATTCCGACGAAATTTGTTGGACAGGTTGGGTGTCTGACAAGGATGAAATGATTAGATTTTGGTGAAGATCCGAATCCGAATTGGAGAATTTTTAACAGTGATTCTTCACCATTTTGCAAGATTGGGCCAAAAACGATACAGTGCCTTCAGAAAGCATTGACACCCCTCGACTTTTGTCGCATTTTGTTCTGTTACAGCCTGAATTTATAATGGATTAAATATAACAAATGTTTCACCAATCCACACAAAATACTCCATAATAACAAAGTGAAAACATGTTTTTAGAAATTTTTACAAATTAATTAAAAATAAACTATCTATGGATCCCTCCTCAATTCCATGTAACAATAAGTACATATGGTACAAGCGTGGATCGGCTCGCTACGCTCACCTCACCACACGTCGCTACAGTGGGTAAACACCGCCATGTTATTAAAAACACCTCACCACTATGGTATTAAAAACACCTCACTGCCACGTTACTAAAAACACTTCAACGCCATGTTATTAGAAACACCTCAACGGCATGTTATTAAAAACACCTCAACACCACGTTATTAAAAACACCTCACCACCATGGTATTAAAAACACCTCAATGCCATGGTATTAAAAACACCTCATCGCCACGTTATTAAAAACACCTCATCGCCATGTTATTAAAAACACCTCATCGCCATGGTATTAAAAACACATCATCACAACGTTATTAAAAACACCTCATCGCCATGGTATTAAAAACACCTCACTGCCATGTTATTAAAAACACCTCATCGCCACGTTATTAAAAACACCTCACTGCCATGTTACTAAAAACACTTCAACGCCATGTTATTAAAAACACCTCACTGCCATGTTACTAAAAACACTTCAACGCCATGTTATTAAAAATACTTCAACGCCATGTTATTAAAAACACCTCAACACCAGGTTATTAAAAACACTTCAACGCCATGGTATTAAAAACCCCTCAATGCCATGTTATTAAAAACACTTCAACCCCATGTTATTAAAAACACCTCAATACCATGTTATTAAAAACACTTCAAACCCATGGTATTAAAAACCCCTCAATGCCATGTTATTAAAAACACTTCAACCC
>CM068964.1:103901825-103927601 GCA_035128595.1 Eptatretus atami | reverse complement strand
TATCCAAATCATTGATGTAAATAATGAATAGCAATGGTCCGAGTACTGATCCCTCAGGTACCCCACTACTTACATCCTCCCAGCAAGACATCCTCTCACTCACAGCCATTCTTTGCTTCCTACCACTAAGCCAGTTTCCAAACCATTTAGCTACCTGACCAGCCACTCCACAAGCCCTGACCTTGGCAAATAACCTCAGATGTGGTACCTTATCAAATACCTTCTTAAAGTCGAGATATACTATATCACTGCTTTCTCATCCACCCAATCATACACTGCTTCATAGAACTCTAAAATATTTGTTAAACAGGAACTACCTTTGGTAAACCCATACTGACTACCTTTAATTAGTTTGTATTTATTTAAATGGTTCCTCATCCGGTCCTTAATTAATGTCTTCAACACCTTCCCCACAACTGAAGTCAAACTAACAGGTCGATAGTTTCCCAATTCTTCTCTGGATCCTTTCTTAAATAATGATGTTACATTTGCAACTCTCCAATCCTCCTGTACCTGGCCTGACTCCAGTGAACTATTGAAAATATCCGTTAACATCTCACTTACCTGCTCAGCACCTCCATTAATACTCTCGAGTCCATATTATCAGGACTTGGAGCCTTATCTACTCTTAGATTACCTAGCTGTTCCTTTACTTCCTACACTCCAACCTGGATCTTCTGTAAAAGCCCTTCCTCACCTCCTTGATAGATACTCTCAGCTATTGGCAATTCTCCTGACTGTTCTTGTGTAAAAGTTGGAGAAAAATACCTGTTTAATAAGCCTGCCATCTCACCTTCCTCACTATCCACTCTCCCGGTGCTATTCCTCAATGGGCCCACACTGGTCCTAACCTGTTCTTTTCCCCTGATATACTTAAAGAAAGCCTTGTTATTGTGTTTAATATTCTTAGCCATGTCCTTCTCATACTCTCTTTTGGCTTGCCGAGTTATTTTCTTAACTTGCCTCTGTTTACTATATGACTTGAGCTTGTGGACTTGTTGACAATGATGATGAATGAATGAACACTACGGAATATCAAAAGGAATATATCTCAGTGATGTGTTGGTGACAAATTTTCATTCGATGTCTGGTAGGATGTAATTATTATATTTATTAACAAAGACCACCAGAGTGGCTCGTCAAAGGGATCACAAACTCGGTAAATACATCACGCCGAGCTCAGAAAGCTACTAGTTAGACACCGCCCAACGTGCCACTGAGCTCCAAGCCTCCCATCACACATACTTGTGTCTAGTGGAGTAAAAGGAGGTAAATTACAGAGAAAAGCAAGTGGAGCTCGAGTATCTTTCATCACATGGAGTCTACGCCCTAAAATTCAGGAGGCACGTATACCGCACGTCGTATGTATGAAATTGTTATTGCTGCTGCTCGGTTCATGGCCATTTAGCTTCTTCCATGGTTTAAGAAAAAATACTTACTTTTATGACTCATTATGGAACTAACCACAAACACACGCACGCACGCACGCACACACACACGCACACACACACATTTGAGTTTTGAGTGCACGTTCTTTCCATAATCCACCGTTGAGACTGAGCATCACTGCGTCGTTGCTTTTTGCTACTATGTTGCATGCATACTTCACTTCGTTGCAGGTACCATGGTAGACATTCCGAGGGTGATCTTATTTGCTTATAAATGTTTTGAAGGTGCACTGGATAAAAGGAGTGCTTTATGTCAAATGTGTGAAATAAAAATTACAGATGGCCCATCTGAACTCGTTAGAATTAACCTCTAGAACCCTCCAGAATTAAACACGGCGGATTAGGAGGGTTCTTCATTTTTGACGGACGGATGTAAGGAAGGACATACCTAAATAATGGAGCAGCTTCACCGCTTAAAAATGGGGGAATATTGTCACCGGCACCACCTGTCTATGTGTATGAATGTCTGTCCATCCGTTGCACTATCTCCTCCTAAACAGTCATGCAGAAATTCACCAAACCTGGCAGTTATGATCAGCAAATGGCATGAAGGTGTAAGAGCAGTGTCATGTTTGGCCACGCCCCCTGAGGCTGGGGTGGGGTCAAAAGGTCAAATACCAAAAAATGCAATTACGGGTCCATGTTATTCATTTTTTAATGAAACATCATATATATATATATATATATATATTATATATATACAATCAACAATGGGGGATGCATGGAATATGTAATGATTGTTTTGATTTGTTCCCCGGTTCATGCCACAGGTGGTGGGGACTGAGGGTCACAGGGGTTAAAACAGCAGATTTTTTTTTTAACTCAAAATTTGATGTTGGGTCATTTCTGGTACAACTTTTTTGCAATCGTTAAACTTTACTCAAGGTAAGAAGCATGGGGATTTGCGATGGTACGCCATCAACTTCACTCAAGTTTATGACTTACTTTACTCTCTCTCTCTCTCTCTCTGAGTTTCTTTAGTGCGTCCGTACATTGGAGCATGCATTGCTTTACCCCACCTTCTGTGGATTCCTGCTGATGTTCTGAAGGTTCAGGGCGAATAGGTAGTCTCTCGCCCCGACGTAAAGCTTTGCACGCTCCAAGTCCAGCAGGAAAGGGTGGAAGTTGGCCGTGCTGAATTGTGACCCGAAGTGATGCACACCGTCTAAACGCTGCACCTCTGTGAAGAACCAACACAGGCAGGGATCGTAGACGATTCAAAAATAAGGGTCTTTGACATTTACATATTTACAGGCTCTGCTTGGCTCTTACATTTTTGCTGAAATGCATTGTTCATAAATCATGGATTAAAAAAAAAACACAAAAAATCAGTGTCCAGGGTAAAGCTGAAGATGTGAAGGTCACACAACTAAATCATGTTGGATTTTTTCCAGCACCACTGGCGTGTAGGTCTCCCTGTTTGGTGATCTGAAGTGAATATGTCCCTGAATATATGCTGTTACTCCATGTTGAAATCCCATGTGAAATGCATTTATGCTGACTGACTGTGAGGTTGTTAATCAAAAGGCTAACAATAACATATGTTATCATATTTTTTTCTGACAGTTTATATGGCTCATGGAAGAGCTGTGAGAGAGAGAGAGAGAGAGAGAGAGAGAGAGAGAGAGAGAGAGAGAGAGAGAGAGAGAGAGACACAGACACAGACACAGACACAGACATATATATACTGAGACTTCAAACTGAATTGTTAACCTTGAGAAAAGTAACTTCCCAGAAACCTCTGCTGCTGAGGGCATCATCTAATCTCTCCACAGAATTTTCTCTCTTTTCTCTCAATATTTTGTGGACAAATTCACATTCCCGATAGGACACCAATTTGAAATGTATTTTTGAGAAATGTAAACCACTCATTGCTATCCCCCCCAAAAAAAATTAACCAATTTATTTTTCTGCTGAAGTTGAAAATTCTTTTGCTTCCGACCTTGGAGTTTCCACTGTTTAGAGATTCCCACGAGTTGAGTTGAGTGCTCATAAGTAGGGAAACAATTCAGGTGAAATTCCCAAGTCCCATGATGGTTAGTTTTGGTTATTCCCATGACAGTTGTCATACCATTACGAACTATCAGTTGACAAACCAATCTTTCGAACTGTCCACTGATGCCGACCAACACTAGCTTTGACAAAATCTGGTGTTCTTCTGAATGAAAACCTCGAACCAGACTTCGTGCTATTTTATGTATATTGTCTGCTCTGCATATTAACTTCTGAAGTCATATCAAAGACAAAGTATTACGTGCTGATTCCTTGTTTGATGCTCTGCATTTAAAGAAAAGAGCAGGAAACTCTCCCCCTCCTCTCATGGGATGCCAACATGGCATCTAATGTGGGCAGGAGATTTCTTACTCGCCATTGTTTGGTGCTTACTCGCTCTCTCTAGCCTTCATGAAATTTCCTTTGTGCTTATTTTTGTGATTTCACCTCTTGTTGTTTATGGTCTCCTCTTACACAGAACTGTTTGTAATTGGTTTTATTACCTCCACCACCGAAGGTGAAGGAAGTTATGTTTTCACCCCGTCTGTTTGTTTGTTTGTTTGTCTGTGTGCAGGATGTCCCAAAAAGTTGTGGACGGATTCAGATGAAACTTGATGGACACTTTAGGTGTGACAAGGAAGAATCGATTCAATTTTGGTGAAGATGTGAATCCGGATCTGGAAACGAGAATTATTTAATTTTTAAAGTCATTCTTCACCATTGAGAGATTGGGCCAAAAACGATATCGAACTGTATAGCATGATATTTCAAACATGTGTTGGGCCCGATATGTTCTCGTGGATCAGGCATTACGTGGTGGGGGTGTGCGCTCTACTGAGTGCCCTTCTAGTTATTCTCCTGGTTTTGTCTGTTTAAAAAAACATACACATGTATATGTTATACTTTTGTAAGAAAAGGACATAAAAGTCGTCTCTCTCTCTCTGTCTCTATGTGAAACATGGCATTTTAATGTTTGTTATATTTCTTGGGAATAAGGGAGAAGCTGATGTTTGAAAATGCTGCCTTGAGAAAGAGTTGTAAACTATTTTCAAAGATGTCTTGGTTTACTATTCCAAATTAGATTTACTTGCAATATATTCACTTCCATCTGCTCACAGCTTGACTCACTTAAAGGCCAGAAACCACGTCGATACAAATCTGCTTTTACTAAACACGCCAAAATGTTGGTAAATGTAATATTACTTGATTTACTGACAATATTGTGAGATACACTGCAACAACATCCACGGACACAAAATAACGATCACCATACTTTTTCACACGAGGATAGAGGAATTGGGTCAATAGAACAACAGTGAGTCGATCAGAAGGAAGCATGTGACGTGAACGCCAGGTAGAATGTCTGCAACAGGTAGTGAGCAGCATTGACTCGGCCTTTGAGCTGGCAATAAGAGGAGAGTATTTATTGGCTGGAAATTTGAATGCTCGTTCATGGAAAATATTCTGATACAGTACATGCCGTGCAAGCCCCAGGATAACGTCCTTTCCACCGACGTGGACGCAACATTCATTTTCCTTAAAGTATTTGCAGGGTAACACCCGATTTTAAATACCATAAGGCTAAATGAAACGAGGCATCTGCAATCTTTAAATTAATTAAAATTAAAACTAATTAATCCCACAATCTTGTGGAATCACCTGCAGGAGGCAAATCGGTCAAAGTCTTTCACGAACCGACTGGCCAGGACTGACATTCAAATGGAGATGACTTGGACAGGAATTTCTCTTTTGTTCAGGGTGCCGGCAATAACTTGTCTACTCTTCGCAAACGACGATGTGGGACTTCTAACGTCCACAAGCTAATGCGAGCAGATGTGACACCCAGCTTAATGTGCATTTGAGTGATGGAACACTTTACGATGCAACTCTTTATTGTATACAGAATTGAGGCTCGTGTAGGGTTTATTACAGAACAGACTAGCAAATAGTACAGAACAACGACAGTGAAAATGAGGGGATGGGGGTGCATCAAAACAGGGCAGAGGGATGAAATAGAGGGAGACTTGAGGGAAGAAAAGACATGGGGAAGAACGAGAGCAAGGGTAGGTGGAGAACAGGAGAACACTGGGGATGAGTACAGCTGAAGCAGGTAAGGAAACACGATGAAACACACAAGGAACTCAGACACAGGTGGACGCCATTCAGCTCATCCTGCTGTGCCACATCAACACGACACAATATTATCAACACACATCAAAATAAGAAAATACAAAATGATTTTTTTTAATATTAAAAGTTTGTTGTGTTTTTTTTGTAGTTTTTGTATTTTTTCCCCCTCAGGGTAGGGAGCATGAGCTTGGGTAAAAACACACACAACATCAAGCACACACCACCCCTTGACGAGACCCCCACCAACAGCACTCCGTACACACGCAAACAATCACCCATCAATGTTCAAACTACCTAAAATCCTGCCAACATCCCCATACCCCTTTATCTCCATAACTTCCAGGGACCTATCTAATTCTGATTTAACTTATCCCTTTTCTGCTGTCACTACCTTTCCAGGGAGACCATTCCATACATTAACTACTCTCGAGTGAAGTCCCCTACCTCATACCGTCGTAACTCTCCGCTTATTTACTCTCAATCTATAGCCCCTGGTTCTTCACTGTCTACTCTGTTGAATAATTCATCTGCACTTATTTTATCTTACTTTCATTATCTTAACATCTCTATCATATCTCCGTAACCGCCTCCTTTCCGTGTATAAAGCCCTGTCTCCTTCACCGCTCCTCATAGCTGAGTCTAGCTAGGCCCGGAATGAATCTGTAGCCCTACATGAACCCTCTCTATGGCATTATTCCTTCCTACGTTGTGTGACCAAAACTGTACACAATATTCATATGTGGCCCTCACTAAATTCCTATACAATGTTAACACCACCACTTTTGATTTATAATTGATCCCCCTCGAATACACCTAAAACCCTCTTTACTTTACTTATAGCTGCCTGGCACTGTGCTGCCTGCTACATGCCGTATCATTACCACTCCCAGATCCTTCTGTTTGACACGCTCCAAAATTACCCCTTACATCCTGTAATCTCTATTTCATTGTTCTTTCCCATCCCCAACACCTTACATCTCTCAAGTTAAATTCCATCTCCAATCTTTTGCCCAATCTATACAAGTATCATACTTTCCTGAATCTGTCACCACCCTCTCTGCTATCCACCTTACCTCAAAGCTTTGTGTCATCCGCAAATTTGGAAAGCTTACTCTTACCCCATTATCCAAATTGTTGATGTAAATAATGAATAATAAATGGTCCAGTACTGATCCCTGAGGTACCCCACTACTTACATCCTCCCAGCAAGACATCCTCCCACCACAGCCATTTTTGCTTCCTATCACTAAGCCAGTTTGCAATCCAATTAGCACCTAACCGACCACTCCACAAACCCTCACTTTGGCTAACAACCTCCGATGTGGTACCTTATCAAATACCTTCTTAAAGTCAAGATATACTATTCCACTGCCTTTCCCTCATCCACCCAATCAGACACTGCTCTGAACTCTAAAAGATTGTTAAACAGGAACATCTTGGTAAACCAATGCTGACTACCTTTAAATGTTTTTTTTTGTTTAAATGGTTCCTCATCGGTCTAATTAATGTTCACACCTTCCCCACAATTGAACTCAAACTAACAGATCTATAGTTTCCCAATTCTTCTCTGGATCCTTTCTGAAATAATATGTTACATTTGCAACTCTCCAATCCTCCGACCTGTCCTGACTCCAGGCAACTATTAAATATCCATTACCATCTTGCTTACCTGCTCAGCACCTCCATCAATACTCTCGGGTACATATTATCTGGACCCGGTGCCTGATCTACTCTTAGATTACCTCATGTTCCTTTACTTCCTCACTCCAACTGGATCTTCTGTAAAAGCCCTTCCTCACCTCCTTGATAGATACTCTCAGCTATTGGCAATTCTCCTGACTGTTCTTGTGTAAAAGTTAAAGAAAATACCTGTTTAATAAGCCTGCCATCTCATTTCATCACGAACCACTCTCCCGGTGCTATTCCTCAATGGGCCCACACTGGTCCTAACCTGTTCTTTTCCCCTGATATATTTAAAGAAAGCCTTGTTATTATGTTTAATATTCTTAGCCATACCCTTCTCATACTCTCTTTTGGCTTGCCGAGTTATTTTCTTACTTGCCTCTGTTTGCTCCGATAGTGATTAAATCTACTCCAGTCCTGTTATTTTATACCTAATAAATACTTTTCTGTTCTCCTTAATAGCTTCCTTATCTTACTGCATCAACCACCTGACCTCTTTCTGCTTCTAGTTTTACACCTCATTGGAATGTACTTACTCTGCACTCCACACATTTGTCCTTAAGGTTTCCATTTCTCTGATGCTGATTGTCCTGTTGTTAGAGTCTCCCAATCTACATCACCCAACTCTCTCCTCAAATCTCAAGGTTTGCCTTCCTGAAATCTAATAGCCTTACCCTACTATCCTGAACTCGAACTTTCAACAGATCTTTGCACAAACAATGTTATGTCACTTGCTCCTAAATGCTCCCTACCTCCACCTCCTCCACCATATTGGGATCATTAGTTAAAAGGAGGTCTAACACTGCACTCCCCCCTAGTGGGCTTATCTACAAACTGGGTTAAAAAGCAATCCTGGACTAAAACTAGGAAATCCTCATCCATCTTCCCTTTCCCTGTCCTGGACCCAATCTATCCCTGGCAAGTTAAAATCCCCCATAATCAATACTCTTCCCTTACCACTGCCCTTTTGAATTTTAATGTCTCCTTCCTCCTCTTCCTTCCCACCAGAGCCCTATAAAAGCATCCTACCAGTATCTTACTATTTTTACAATCTCTAATCTTGACACACAGAATCCTCAACATTTATTCCGTCCTTAATGTCACCCCTTTCTCTTGATGCAATGCTGTCCTTACCCAGATTGCCACTCCTATTCTCTCCTTCCTATCACACCGATACACCTTGTAGCCTTCTAATCCTGTCTCCCAGTTCCTCTCCTCCTTTAGCCATGTCTCACTCACTGCAACTATATCATACTCCTCACTATCTACTTTGACTTCAAGCTCTTCCATCTTATTAGTAAACTCCTGACATTGGTATAGAGTATATTTAACTTTTCCCTTCCTGAAATTCTATTTTCCTGCTGGCCTTACTCATCCCAATTACTTCATCCGTTCCTTCCTTTATAGCTTCCCCAAACTCCGCTGACCTAAAAAAACCCTGATTCCTTCCTCAATTCTCACTGAGAACGTTGCTGTGTGAAGTTGTGGAAACCCACATAAACCGGGGTGATTATATTTTATAACAGTTTATAGTCATATGTACATGAGTACATGACGACATGTCGATGTAAGTAGTTGTGCAGGATTTACGTGACGTGGTCGGAGTGCGTCATACGTCACCGTACCCACTGTGAGTGCCCATATTTAATGTTGCTAACACATCAATTTGATTGAGAATTTCAAGATTTTATTGTGACGTTGACCTTTCTCATGAGAAAATAGTTTTGCACACCAAATTTGTGGCGAACGAACATGCGCAGTCCATGCTTCATCCATGGGCCCCATCGATGTTTTGGTATTGTACACGACAAGGGATCCACCTGTATAAGGTGTTAATGTAGGATAGGTATGAGTAGTTATAGTCATGGTACTCTGACCGAATGATAAATCCCTGCTCTTATGTACAGGAGATATAATGTGTATCAGAAGCATAAAGCTGTGCATCGAGGAAGGATGCAAACTAACAACTCGATGCTGCACACAGGGGCGTGTTCCATTAGCAAGCAGCTTGTAGAATGCTCGCCAAGCGGCTTAAGCACTCCATCAAAACAGGTTGATAAGGAACAGCGGTGTTGGCAAGCGAAAGCTAGCTTATTGGTAATGGAACAGAACCCAGGTGATCAAACTAACAGTCATAGGTGCATCATTAATTGTAATTGAACAACCAAAAAAAAAACCCCAAAACAAAACATAAAACGACAATAATATGATTCGCACAAAATAAATATCTATCATCTTGTGTTGGACAATAATTAAAACGACAAATAACTCCTTCACATACTCTTTGTAGAATATATTTATATTATCAATAATTACTTCCACCACCGAAGGTGCACGGAGGTTATGTTTTCACGCCCGTCTGTCTGTCCGTGAATAGGATATCTCAAAACGTGGTGGACGGATTCGGACGAAACGTGGTGGACAGGTTGCGTGTGTAACACGGACAAATTGATTCAATTTTGGTGAAGGTCCAAATCCAGATCCGGATCCGAGGTTTTTATAAACTTTTTCAAGCGATTCTTCACCATTGAGAGACGGGGCCAAAAACGATATATACCGCAGCATGATATTACAAAAAGTTGTGGATGGATTGTGATAAAACTTGGTGGATGCGTTGTTGAGGCGACAAGAACAAGCCGATTCGATTTTGAGGTCCGGATGCAGATCCGGCCTATCGATGGGAAACAAAATGTAAACTGCTCAACATGGCGGAGGTATGCGCTCTACCGAGTGCAGGCCAAGTTGATGATGCAATTTAATTATTTATTAGCAAAAGAAACCCAATTCTGGTCAAATGTACAATTTGTTCGGAGGGATAGGGAGAGAGGGGGATCAATTGTCCCGTTCTTTCATTCTCAAGTTTGGATAATTGGTGTTAAAATGTCGTCAGGATTCATCAGAGTGGATCCTAAACAGTTGTGGCACTTCTTTTCATGACCCGGATGTTGGTAACTCAAATGTATACATTACCAGGACACCACGGAGTTCCGGGAATTTGCCATGGGAGCTTGGGAATTCCTTGGACAACACAGCTGTCTGGCCAGCACCCAAAGATCAGACACGAGTGTAGATTCCATTCGTGTTTATCACTTCTGTGCACAACTGTTTGGCTTCATTGCATACAAATACTTATTAGTGGAATTAAATAATTAACGATTATTGTCATTTTTATCACGACGTATACGGATAAGTTGTTGTTATTTTGGGTCGTTGAAGGGATGTGGAGTCAAACTGTATTTTATTGGTATCAATTTGGCATCCGTCCCAAGTTTCTGTAAAAGCCTTAAGAGCCAACTGTAAAGTGTATCCTGGCATCACATGGTGACCACACGAAGGAAATGGAGGGGAGAGGAAGGCAGGTTTACCCTCTCCCTCAATGTCATTAATGAGATATCTGGGTATTTACTTGTTGTTGTTGTTGTTGTTTCGTATGTAGCCTGTGGCTGCTGGTTGCATCATTTTCTGGAAGTGCAACTTTGCCGCTGATGCAGTGCCCCTGTTACCAGTAACCTGGTACTCATTTTGCCAACCTTGGAAGGATGTCAGGCTGAGTCAACCTACCTGGTGTCAATTCAAAAGTGCGACAGGGGCTTCAACTCAAGACCCGAAGATCTTAAGCCAAACAGCTTTACCGTTAAACCAACACCAGGCTTTGGGTATTTCCTGACGATCTGATAAACACAGGGTAATTTTTCTGAGACTAGTTTGGTTTTCAGAAGCTAAGATCCCGTAATCAATTCTCCTAGCTTCAGGTGGATTTGAACCTACAATGTCTAGAGACACTACCATGGATGTGCATGAGAAGCTTTACTTTAAGGTTTGTCATATCTTTACCATGTTACTCTTTCTGACATGATATAGGATTGGTGTACCTTGGTACGAGAGCTTGATCCGTGGAATAGACAACTTATCACTCCAGCAAGTTGCAAGTGGAGGGGCCAGCAGTAGAATCAAAGGCCACAGGCAGCTGCAAAGTGTGACTGGAGATGATCGGTCTGATCTCCGGTAGCACGAGATGAATCCCATGGGGTCAACAAAGCTGTCTGCAGTAAAAAAAAAAAGGGCAGGAGTGCGTTAGGCTTGCTATTCTGGTTGGTAAATGTTCACACCGTGATGCCAAGGGCATACAAATGCCAGGTGGGAGATGGTGCTCACGCTTAGAAAACTCAAAGTGAGAAGTTGGTACAAATAAATGTGACATCAGAGTGGGACACGATTGGGACAAATTCGGACGTGAGAGTAGCAGAACATGCCAAAGGTTAAAAACCATGGTTGGAGTAGATGCACGTGAGTAATCCAAATCGACTACTTCTGGTTGTCATGATTACAACACTCAGATAAATGATCTCAACCTCAAGCATCAACTTGGTGGCCTCATTCACCATTATATTGAAGAAGTCTGTATTAGCAGTAGATACAAGGTATGTGAGTAGATTCGAGACCACAACGCAGCAAGTCCTTGAGAATAAATGACTAAATCACAGATAACAACAACATAATGTGTATATATATATATATTAGAGGATGAGTACTTCTGTCAGTGTTTGTGGTTAATGCGCAACATGGTGCATGCCACTCGTGATATTAAAACATGGGTTGTTTAATAATAATCTACCAGATGGCAAAACCACCGACTCATCATGTTGCATGTTAAAATATATCAGCAGGTATGAGTCTCGTCATGAACACAGCGACTTCCGAGCGAAGACCAGGAATTGAAGGAGGTGAACATTCGCATCACATTGATACAAATGGTCACTATTTATTTATAATACCAAGGCTTCTGCAACGAGCGATGAAACAAGATTGGAGATACATACTGGGTGACCCCAAAAGATGGAACCCACCTTTTGTCTTTTTTTTCCATCTTACTAACGACAACCTCCTGTTTTATCAGGTGATTGAAGAGTGAACCACAAGACAGACTACGGAAGTTGGCGACAATTCTTCCCTTTTTAAATTCGGTGGGCATAGACCCGAAGTAATCCCCCGAACGTCGGCGTCAAGAGCTTGGTATTTTAACGTGAATCAGTGAGAACACTTCGAATCCATGATGTGAAACTGTTTGTGTTTAACTCAGATTAAACACAAACTGACTCCAGCCCATGTGCAGAAAAGCCGAACTTCCTTGACAATGTCTGGTTTTTCTGATGACACCCATTTCCTTCTTTATAGACATGTCAACTCCAAGAATTGCATGTTCTGGGGATTGACACCCCTCCAGCCTCCCCCAATCTAGTGCTCGAGTGACGTCTCCACCCAGAAAAATATGCACTACCTGGGTGACAATCAGGAAACATGGAATCTTTGGGCCTTTCTCACTTGAGGATGACACAGGTAAGGCATTAACTGTCGATACGAAACATTACATCCAAGTTCTTGGGAGGTTTTGGAAGGTCCTGTTCAGTCACAGGGGGTTATGAGAGAGGGACAATGGATTCAATATGATGTAACCATTCCCCACACTTCAAATGATCCAATGAACCGGCTTAACACGCACTTTGGTAACAGTCATCAGTCGAAGACTTGCTGTTGAATGGGCCTCATACCGTACTCGCCAAATTTATATCTTCGTAGCTATCTGAATCACAACATCTACAGCGGAATGCGTCACAGTGATCAACCATTTTGCCCGTCAAATCCAAGTGTGCTTACAGCGTCACGGCAAACAGTTGGAGCACGTCATTCAAGTACAGTTAAGCACAGTCGTTCTGAGGTCATCTGTGCAAAAGTTGTGCCGTTTGAGTGATAAATGATGATTTTATATTAAATACTATGGGTTCTGCTTTTTGGGGGATGACCGTGTACAAATGGCGTCTTACATGTCCAAAGAGCTGTTCCTAATTTAATAAGTTAACCAACTGGGCCATTGCAATCGCTTTCCTTTAATTTCATAATCATAATCTCGGTATATTTTTATTATAAAGTAATACACAACATTGTGGCTTGGTAGTTTTGTGGTTAATTCCTTCTGGTGTTGCCATCATTGGCGTGCGAATTCCGCCACCAGAGCTGCTCACTAGAAATGTCTGCACCGTGCGATGGAGTCGGACCCGTGCAGGATTAGTTCTTAGCCACAGAAAAGATCAAAACTTGTTGAGGAGCATTCCAAAAGTCTGTCAAGTATGAAAGGGCATTACGACCACCAATGGCTAATTATGGCGAGAAACCGAATAATTCATTAAAGGATGGCAGGATCTCTTACTTCAACTAGGCATCTCAATAATGAGTGTACTGCCGAGTGAAATCCCTGACAGGGTGAGACATTCTTATTTACCCCGTGTACGTGACGGTTAAGCAATCGGTTCACGTCTGTACGTCCCGTCTACAAACGTCAGTTTATGATCGAGGAACAACTTCATTTCAATTGAATGTTATATTTTGAACACGAATCGGACGGGACACGAATTGGAAAATGAACCGGTAGTTTAGCAGTACTTTGACTTTGGATTTGACCCGATCGCACACGTGCAGAGAGGAGTGAGATAAAAAATTTTTTACTCTGTCTGCCTGTCTGGCGGTGAAACAAAATTGAAAATCATTCCAAATAGGAAACTTACTGTTTTTAGGGATGCCAAAAAGGACACAAGCGGGTATGAATAACTTACGTAACGTGTGTTGTAAAAGACGCTGCGTCAACGGCTGTAAACTTCCGGAACTGTTTTTTTTTCTCCGACTTTAAAAATCTTTATTATATTTCAATTGAATGAAACACTGTCTAACAAAAATCAGCTTCTTAGCACTTTCAAAACCCTTCTGCTTAACATGATTTGGGACAAAAAACATTACATTTTACATCATCATGACCGATCAAATGTGCCGCTCGAAGACCCCGCCAATGTCCTTGTTTCTCCAGACAGCATGGGAGTAATCTCTTTTATGAACTCTCCGGTTTTTTTTGGTTTGTTTAAGTACCAGCAACGGGCGCAACACGCTGGAGCTTGAAGTCCTTTGCATCGGGACATGAAACCAGCTGACCCGTCTATATTCAATTCTGGGAACTTGAAGATCTCACAGCATCTCCCAAATAGAGTAGACCTTGTGTGCTGATGCTATGAGCAAAGTTTCTGTTTGGGTTAATTGTATAATGAGCACTACCTGCAGCCGGTGGGAATGCTGGGGTCTGGACATTGTTGAGAATGACATGAGAAAACGAATGCCCTCCTTCTCTGCCCAAACCTTTCCTTGTCTTGTATTTCCTTTAGTAATGTGACGTCATGAAAATGACAACCAGTATGACATCCAAGTTAACTTGATTCAAATATAGCCACAGAAATACTCTGCTGTTTACATACTGAGCTGCACTGATTTTTTTGTTTTGTTTTGTTCTCTGCATCTACCTTTGTTTTGATTTATGTTGATCAAATAGTTTGCTTTTCTTTCTGGGATTCTTTAGTTTTTGCCAGCTTGGCAATGCGATTGGCTCAAAAGCAAGGTATGACTGATGGGAAGTCTAAAATCGTACAAGAACCGTATCTCTGCCGGAGACTGATCACAGATAATGATGGTGATGTTTTGTGGCAGTCTCGTTTGAGGGATGAAATGAAAATGTGAGTCCTGCCTGGATTGAAAACCATGTTCCAAATCGCAGCCAGTTGTCGATTAATCTTTTCCAGAATGGAAAAGAAATAATTCACGGCACATTCTCTCAATGAAGGCTGGCTGTGGATTTGTCTGATTGAGCACTGACATCCAGGCTGCTTTCCAAAAAGGCGGACAGGTCGTTAATGTAAATTAAGAACAGGATGGGTCCAAACATGCTGCCCTAAGGCAACACCTGCTTCCAGGGGAGGTTTGAAGTCGAGAATACCTCCTCAATTATAAAGATTGCTGTTCGCTCGTGTCATCACATTTGTATCTCGTTTTGTCTTGTTGATGACATTCAAAAGGAAGTGAGAAATAAAATATTTAAATTACATTTTTAGATCTCTTAAATAGCCCCTTAATACTATCACAGAGGAGACGGAGATTCCTCCGTAGCGATAGCAAGGACAACTCCGAAGAGGTTTCCAAGACTACATCATCCCAGCATCGGTCTTGAATACATAGTTTTGGCCTTAAGTCTCACGAACAAGACAAAATCATCTTAAAATACAGAGCTTGCACTCAAATACCTACTGTGTGGCACGATGTAAGGTGATTTTGAGAAAATTCCTCACTTGTATTCATGGGATGTTCACAATGTTTAGCGAAAAGAGGGATTCATAATAGTTCAAGAAATAGCAATGTTCTTTTTGGTTTTTTTTTAAAACAGAAGTGTGTTTATACAAACTGGAAAGTCAGAACATATGTTTATATGGATGCAACGGTATGTCTGAACCTTTTAGAATTTAAAACTGTTATCGAGTCTGTTTGTTTGTTTGTTCGTTCCTGATACATTTCAAAACCTGTTGGCCAATTTCCCTGAATTTGTTGTCCAACATTTTCTTTTTACATGCAAAAGGTCAACATCACCACAAAGAAAAACTTTCAATTCTTCATGAAAATGATGTTAAAACATGAAACAACGGCGCTTTGGCTGATCAAGCGTGGTACGTCACGCGACCCTCTCTCGGCCAGGAGAGTGGCGGAGCTCGGATCGCGCCTGCCTGCACGTTTGAAGGTCGATGCTCTGTCGGGACTCAAACCTATTGCACTTACTGTATTTATTTTACATGTGGAGAAGGGGAATTTTAATACAATAAATCCACAGGACCACACTGAGTCTAACGAGTGGGTGCACAATTCTGTACGACCCAAAACAAGGAAATGAGGCCGTTTGGCCCATTATTGCTGCATTGCACCCTGAGTTAATTTGGCCACAGGTGTAAAACGTCTATTTCTAGGTTCAGACGTTTTTTTTTCTTTTCCTTAGTGTTTCTTCCCCTCACGGATTCTTCCTCAAAGTGTCCCTCCATCATATCCCTCGACCCTGCTGTTGGTGGTTTCCTCTCCACTGCATTTATCACTTCATCTTCGCTAACAATAATCTTCTTGACACCTTACTAAAGTCGAAATAACCTGAATTGATTGCGGTGATCCAACATTTTATATATATATATATAATATATATATATATTATATATATATATATATATATATATATTATATATATGTAGTTATGTTTATGGGGCAGATGGAGGAATTTCAAAGAAAAGGTTGGATTGTATAGGGTGACATGGTCCGTGGACATGCAGGAGACATCTCCTACATCTCGATGTAAATTCAGTAGGGAAACTGTGAGCTTAAGTGTTACTTGTCTCCTCATGGAGGGGGAGGGGGATGGAGAGGAGGAGGAGATTGGGACCATACTCTGTGCAGAGTGTTGGTGTTGCTTAAGCAGTCTCCTTGGCTATTGGGCACAAACCTGGACGGGTCGCCACTCCGACACAGGATACCAGCAAGATGGTACTCATTTTGCCGACCTCGGAAGGATGATAGGCAGAGTCAACCCCACCTGGTATTAATTCAACAACCAAGTGGGATTTGAACTCAGGATCCTGGATCCTAAGCCCACCACTCTAGCCATAAGCCAACACCAGGCATATAATTATGGGTCCAGATCAGGAATTGAACTGAGGGTCCCTGGCAAATTGCACCAGTGCTCTGCCAATATATATATATATATATATATATATATATATATATATATATATATATATATATATTACAGTATATATATGTATAATAGATATAACCTAACATATATATATATATATATATATATATATATATATACATACATGAAGCCCTGCTGATGTCCCTGTGTCTACCACACTCTCCTCCTCCCCATTCCTTCCCTCACCTCCCCCCGCCCCACAACCCCAGTGAATTTATGGTAGATTAACGGATGTATTGAATTGATGTTCTGCTGATAAGAATGCTGGCATGATATGCCAAATTCCGTTTTTTCTTGTGCAACCTACTTGATAGCTCTAACCTTAATGGATGTAAGTGGAAAACACAATTGATGTCAGCCAGAGAGAACCATCGGGGTGAACTGTTTAACAAGTTGGGGACTTTAGTCGTGATGGCTCTACCCAATCATGAAGCCAAAACAACACGTGTTCCGGATTTCAATAAAACCACAACATTTGTCCCACAGGGTTTGTGCATTTGGTACCATTGGGAGGAGACTCGGCTTCCGGACCTGAGGATGGGATGGTTTGTCGGAGGCAGGGGTTAGCCTCACTTGGTGAGAAAAGAAAACAAAACAACATCCGAATGACAGAGCTGTAAAACAGGGGTTGAGTGAAGCACAATTGCTTGCAATGGCTGGAAAAGATGGGAAAGGTAGAAGAAAGAAAAAAAAAATCTAAAAGGAAGCAATTATACGATTAGATGTGACAGATATTCAACAGCTATCACCACAGATTACCCCAAAATGGCAATGGTAATTTTGAATTGTAAATGTTTACATGAACATCAATCTTGTATCAACTTCGCTGAATATTCTCATCAAGGAAACAAAATGGTTGGGGAAAAAAAACCAATTCAAATGAAGCCTCAAAACTATCAATGTTTTCGCATTCTACATAAACATGGGTGAGGGCCATTGTCTTGAATAACATGTCAACCGAATAATTGAAGAGAATGAACTGAGGATGGTGGGGAGTTAATATATAAAGGAATAATCGAGAAAGGTGGTAAGTGCGAAGAGAGGTGGGGGGTGGTGGGGGTGCGAATCAGGAGCAGAAGGGAGTGAGCTTGAAAGAGCCCCTGGCACATTGGCACGTGCCGGGCGTGTGTGAAGGAAATCCCAAGGCTCCAGTGCTGGAGCAGAACTCTGCAACAGCTGTGGCCAGACCTCCTATGGCTAGTCCTCTGTTCAGGCGAGGCTGGCTGTTCCATTGACTCATTGCGCTGCTGCAGTTCAAGCTGCTGGGAGGGGCAGCAATCTTAAGTCTAACTCTGGAACCAGATGTGACCTGGGATGATAGCTCGGCTTCAGACATAACTGCATTCATAGTTTCCTGCCCTGAGGGCCAACATCCAGCTAAATTGCTCTGGGAAACCCTCTTTCTTGGTCAATTAGCTGAGCTTCCTCTTTGGCTTTGGTTTTGTAATAATGAGAGATTATCCCAAATGCTTCACATTCGAAGACGCATCTCCAGATGGGTTACTGTGACTGAGGCTCAAGGATGACTTAGAATGTTAACAGGAAGCAGCTGGGCAAAAAAAAAAAAAAAAAAAATGGTTTGGTTCTTGATGTAACTTCATCAAGGTTTTGTTTTGTTGGTGATCTTGATGTCGCCACATCAAGAACCAAACCTTTCCTCCCAGGCTGCTTCCCATCAATATCACATTTTTATTACACTGCTACTTCATTCACTCTCGATGGATATCCATCAATAGTGAACATAGCAATAACACAATCAAAATAAGCCTGGTGTTGGCTTAGTGTTTAGGGTGGTGGCTTGGGATCCTAGGGTCCTGAGTTCAATCCCCGTTGGCCGCTGAATTAAAATACACCAGGAGGTTGATTCAGCCTGTCATCCTTCCGAGGTCGGCAAAATGAGTACCAGTGTACTGGTAAGGGGGACACTGCATCAGCGGCATAGCCGCGTCCCAACCAATGATGCAACCAGCAGCCACAGGCTGCACTCGATAGACAGAGAGACACAATCAAAATGTGATGTGTTTGTGCAGATAGTTGTCTTATTCATTGGAGGCAATTTTCTTCGGTCAAGGCAAGTCAAATACAGAAAATATGCACATGTGACAAAAATTATTTAGCAGTCAATGTTACAAGTTTGGCTGCAGATTTGCGAGAACAATTGGGTCAGGAGGATTGTGGGAGTGAAGAGGATGTATAAGAGGAGGATGGATGAACTGAGGAAGGAGATTGGTGTGCAGATGAGCTTGGCGGGGTTGGTTGGCAAAATGCCGACTGAGATGGGCTGGACACTTGGTGCGGATGTGGGCAGAGAGAATGGCAAAGAGAGCAGATAGGTTGAGGGAGCAAGGTAAGAGGAAAATAGGTAGACCACGGTTGAGATGGGAGGATTGTGTGAGGAGGGATATCCGTAAGGTAGGGGTGGTCAATTGGTCATAGTGGAGAGAGTTGGCTGAGGACAGAGAGAGGTACAGTATTGTCGTCAAGGTAGGGCAGAAGCGTGGTGCCATCGGACCTCACCCCTTATAAAGGGAAGCGAAGAAGGAGAAGAAGATTACTAGTATTGGTTTTACGGTACAAGTGAATGAGTATATTGAATTTAAAAAACAAAAAATTAGATTCCATTTTTAATGAGGAAGTGGTTATAAGAAGGCAGTTTTGGGACTTGCCCTTCATTCACAAGAGATGAGGGAAGCATAATCGTTGAAATGGCTGGAAAAGAGGGCAAGGTAGAAGAAAGGGCAAAAATATAAAGGAAACAATTACTGTTGAACCCTGCTATGTGCGGGGGATACGTTCCTGGAAAAAGCCGCAAAAGTCGAATTCGCGAATTGTTTCAATGGCGAAAAGTGGGATAGGTTCCCAGCGGTTCATAATTTATAAGGGAAAATCAAAAATCCCGTGAAAAAGCGTGAAAACGCTCTCGAAAACGAAACAAAACCGTGAATAGCAAAGCACAGACACGGCCGCGAATGTAGAAGCAGGTCATTTTATCAACCGCGAATACACAGGGTCTGCGGATAGCGAATCGGCGAATAGCGGGGTCCACCACTATATGATAAGTTGGGACTTTTCGGAGCTTGTCCTTCATTTATTTGTATATGCACACAGTATTATCTTTTCATATTCTGTCTTGCTCTGAGGAAGGACATGTCTTGATAAATCAAGGCTTCTAAGTTTTTCATGGTGGATAACATATCGTAAAGTGTTTTATTATTTTGTGTTTTTTTTCAATAACAGTAATAAAGATTTGGTACACCATGGTCAGTAAAGCATTATGGTGGGCTGTAATCCAAGTAATACCAATGAGTAGAACGTTGACACTTCCGGCTTCAGGTATTGGACTTCTGATTTGGTTCATTAAGGCAGAATGTGATAAGTGCACATTTTTTGTTGTTTTACAGATTTGTTATCGTGATTTCGTGTAAGACGTGGTGCGTTTCATATCTCTTTAGGTTGCAGTGTTGTGAGTAGCAGATTAGCAGGTATTTATAATGTTTTATTACGAGGTATGTATATAGGCATACTCATTTCAGTGGCTCGTCGAGCAGTACATTCCTTTCTCGAGTGAGTAAGGTCGAGGGAATATGGTTGGGAAGCGAGTTTCTAGAGTGCAAGTCAATAGAAGAATAGAGGGAACTTAAAATAAATGTTATAAGTGTTTGATATGGGCTGTATCGAGGATAGGGGCGACAAAGGATCCTCGCTGCCGTTAAAAAAAAAAGGTGTAAATGGCACAGGCCGAGCTGCCCGTGGTCAGAGCTACTCCAGCGTAAGACCGGATAGGATTCCATAACCTGGCAGGGGCGCTTGTAATCCATGCGTTAAAGGAACAGATAAATATTTTTGCAGGAGGTAAAGCATGGTGCAAAATTTGCAGATGAAGGTTTTGCAGGAAGGGGAGAAGCTGCAGTGAGTGCAGGAAGGAGAAAGGCTGGAAACTAATGCAGGAAGTGGAGAGGCTGGTGCGAGTACAGGAAGTGGAGAGGCTGCAGCGAGTGCAGGAAGGGGAGAATCTGCAGCGAGTGCAGGACGGAGAGCCTGCAGCGAGTGCAGGCAGTGGAGAGGCTGCAGCGAGTGCAGGAAGTGGAGAGGCTGGAACGAGTTCAGGAAGTGGAGAGGCTGCAGCGAGTACAGGAAGTGGAGAGGTGAGCGAGTACAGGAAGTGGAGAGGCGGAGCGAGTGCAGGAAGGAGAGAGGCTGCAGCGAGTACAGGAAGTGGAGAGGCTGGAGCGAGTGCAGGAAGGGGAGAATCTGCAGCGAGTACAGGAAGGGGAGAGGCTGGAGCGAGTACAGGAAGTGGAGAGGCTGGAGCGAGTACAGGAAGTGGAGAGGCTGGAGCGAGTACAGGAAGTGGAGAGGCTGGAGCGAGTACAGGAAGTGGAGAGGCTGGAGCGAGTACAGGAAGTGGAGAGGCTGGAGGCGAGTACAGGAAGTGGAGAGGCTGAGGGAGTGAGAGAGTGAGAGAGAGAGTGCAGGAAGTGGAGAGGCTGGAGCGAGTACAGGAAGTGGAGAGACTGGAGCGAGTGCAGAAGTGGAGAGGCTGGAGGAGTACAGGAAGTGAGAGGCTGGAGCGAGGCATGAGAAGTGGAGAGGCTGGAGCGAAGTGCAGAAGTGGAGAGGCTGAGCGAGTACAGGAAGGGAGAGGCTGCAGCGAGTACAGGAAGGGGAGAATCTGCAGCGAGTACAGGAAGGGAGAGGCTGGAGCGAGTACAGGAAGTGGAGAGGCTGCAGCGAGTAGAGGAAGGGGAGAATCTGCAGCGAGTACAGGAAGTGGAGAGGCTGGAGTGAGTACAGGAAGTGGAGAGGCTGCAGCGAGTAGAAGGAAGGGGAGAATCTGCAGCGAGTACAGGAAGTGGAGGGCTGCAGCGAGTAGAGGAAGGGGAGAATCTGCAGCGAGTACAGGAAGTGGAGAGGCTGGAGGCAAGTACAGGAAGTGGAGAGGCTGGAGCGAGTACAGGAAGTGGAGAGGCTGAGGCGAGTACAGGAAGTAGAGAGGATGGAGCGAGTACAGGAAGTAGAAGAGGCTGGAGTGAGTACAGGAAGTGGAAGAGAGCTGGAGCGAGTACAGGAAGTGGAGGGCATGGAGGCAGAGTAGGCAGAAGGGAGAGGCTGGAGCGAGTACAGGAAGTGGAGAGACTGGAGGCGAGTGCAGGAAGTGGAAGGCTGGAGCGAGTACAGGAAGTAGAGAGGCTGGAGGCAGTACAGGAAGTGAAGAGAGCTGGAGGCGAGTAGCAGGGAAGTGGAGAGGCTGGAGCGAGTACAGGAAGTGGAGAGACTGGCGAGTACAGGAAGTGGAGAGACTGGAGCGAGTACAGGAGGTGGAGAGGCTGGAGTGAGTACAGGAAGTGGGAGACTGGAGGAGGAGTACAGGAAAGTGGAGAGGCTGGAGCGAGTACAGAAGTGGAGAGGCTGGAGCGAGTACGAGTGGAGAGACTGGAGCGAGTGCAGGAAGTGAGAGGCTGGAGCGAGTACAGGAAGTGGAGAGACTGGAGCGAGTACAGGAAGTGGAGAGACTGGAGCGAGTACAAGAAGTGGAGAGGCTGGAGCGAGTGCATGCTGGTTTGGTCTTTTTAGATCAAGATAAATTTTTGATACCATGGACCATAGTTATAAGTTTTACCCGGGTTTTGGTTCGGGATGAATGCTATCTTTTACATTATTCACATCATTGGAAGTTGGCTGCTCAGATTCTTCGAGCCACCAGGGTTAAGTCCACCAGACTGATCGGTGGGATCATTTTATGTTTCTTTAAAGAAAATGATTTTAAATGTGACCCACAGGTCGAGGCTGTTTTTTTCCTTGTCCCAGTATCTAAATAATTATTCGTATCCTTCAAGACTTCACTCCTTTTACCTCAAAAAAAAGTCTTCTATATTTATATTCTTTGTGTTAAAGCACTTACTCAAAGAACCACTATAGCGGAATGCTCCAGCTCAGCCTTCCACAGGAATAAATTGGTCTGTTATGGACAGGGCATCCATTGTGAAGCACTCTGTGGACTTGGAGTGGCGAGTGGCACATTCTATTTCACCCTGTAATGTTTTATTGTACCGAACGCGTTCTGATATTTCAGAAATGTACCCCCTCTGTGATGCCTCTGAAACAATTTTTCAGGCATTTGTTCTCTGCTCGAGGCTAACACCCTTTTAACTCTTCTTTCGTGTGACGAGCCCATCATAAGGGGACTAGGTTTGGGGTTTTGTTTTGTTTTTTTGTTTTCCTCTGGATGTAAAAATGAATGCCTTTTCTCTAATTATTTGTTTTCTGAGGCTAAACATGCTATGTACATGTTGAGGAAGCGGAAAATGCAAAAAGTCCATGTTTTAGTGAATCATTTGATGATTTTTAAAGCTTCGGTCACATGTCGGCTGTATCTCGAGCTTGAATAGAATAACTGTGAACTTATTTGGAAACAGTGGTGTGTGCACGAGACAGTTATTATGCAATGTATCTGCTGAAGTTGTTATATCGGCCGATTTATGAATCTTACTCAATAAGTAGTGTTGTTTTATTTCATTGGTTTTAAAGTTCGAACTGTGTTCCATTTTCGTGTAACATCTGTATCATTTGGGAATGTTCCTTTCTGATAAAGAGGAAAGAAATGGCAACGCGTCTTTCCTTCTCGTCCTTCTTGTTGCTCCGTTGCTCATCATATTCTAATGAAACAGACGAACCGTGCCAACAAAGGACGAGACGCTGCAGACCACGTGGCAGGGATTTTGGAATTTGGCCGGAATGTTGGCACGTGATGATATAATCTTTCACAAGAAGATGCCAAGGGATATTTATCACCCGCAAGCAAGTGCTCACAGATGACACAGCTGGTTTAACACCCCTTCGAAAACGTAAGGATACTTCAAGATGAAAGAACATCTTCCCTGGAGAGAAAAGCAAAAGTTTATGGTGAGATCTCATTTTGGGGGGGATTCGAACACAGACGAGAAGACTCGAACTACATAACTGAGACAATGCTCTCACGAAGCTCTGTAATCTTATCAGCCTTGAACAAGGTCAAAGGTCGAACGAAGTATTCCTGAAGCTGACTGCACAAGACCAGAAGGATAGACCTGGCAAGTGCACGTGCGGGTGCTGCAGACTTCTGGGAAAACAACCATTCACAAGGATTTCGAAACACCTGCTATGAATCGATTAAAGGGTTGACTAAAACCTCAAGTGTATTCATATGTTTTAGATTCATCAGATTTATTTGCATCACCAAAAATAACATTATTGTTACTCAATAATTTACATCAATGACTTGGATAGTGGGACCTAAGATTCGGCTTTCAAAATTTGCAAATGACGAAGATTGGAGGGAGGATGTCTCGCAGAGAGGAGGGGGTTGGGAGATGCAATTTACTACAAGGAGATGTAAAGGTGCTAGGGATGGGTAAGAACAATGAAAACAGGGACTACATGATGCAAGGGGCAGTCTACGAGCGTGTCACACAGGAGAGGGATCTGGGGATGGGGTAAACAGCCAGCACAGTGCTAGATGGATATAGGTAAAACTAAGAGGGTTTAAGATTGTGCTCGAAGGGGGATAAATTATAATATAAATAAAAAGAAGAATGGTGAGGAGCAACTCCATCGATTCTGAGCCTAAATAAGCGATGAGGAGTGGCTGAAGGAGATCATACTTCATACACAAGAAAGGAGGTGATTTTGAGGGGAAGTAATAGAGATGTTCAATATAAAGGTAGATTTTAAAAAGTGCAGAAGAGTCTTTCAGCGAAACTCATAGTGACAACACCAGGGGCCACAGCGTGAGAGTAATGAGAGTTAGGACTGCAGTAAGCTGCAGTAAGGTAGGGGTCTTTCACAAGAGAGTAGTTAATGCATGGAATGGTCTCCCTGGAAAAGTATTAGCAGCAGAAACAGAAGATATGTTTAAACTGAAATTAGATAGGTATCTCAAAGGAGAGAGAGAGAGAGAGAGAGAGAGAGAGAGAGAGAGAGAGAGAGAGAGAGAGAGAGAGAGAGAGAAGAGAGAGAGAAATGAGAAGAAGGGAGAGAAATGAGACTTCGAATGAAGGATGTGTAATGTACCATATATGTTACGTGTTTGATGCTGAGTTTGTTCATTCCTTGTCCTAACAACCCCATACCTGAAAAAAAAAATTTTTTTAAGGGAGAAAAATGACGAGACCCATGTTGATTATCAGATGTGGCTCGCCACACTTCTATTCCCACTCCTCACCTTCCCCAGTAAATTAATAAATAAATCCATAACGATACTGAATCTAGTGCAGACAACGTGCCAATAGTTCTCCTCGCTGTGTCACATTTCTTTGTATATCCTTGTGACTTGAACCTCAGTGAAGAAGTAGACATTCACAAATCAGTTTAAGAGGTCAAAAGTTAAATACATATGAGCAAAGTATGTGATATAGTGTGTGTGTGTGTGTGTTGTATTGTGTTGTGTGTGCTTGTGTGTGTGTGCGGTGCGTGCATGCGTGCGTGCATGCGTGCGTGTGTGCGTGCGCGCGTGCCTGGTGTTGGCTTAATAGTTAGTGTGGTGAGCTTGGGATCCTAGGATCCTGAGTTCAAATCCCCCTTAGCTGTTGAATTAATACCAGGTGGGTTGACTCCGCTTGTCATCCTTCTGAGGTCAGCAAAATGAGTGCCAGCATGCTGGTATCCTGTGTCGGAGTAGCGACCCATCCAGAATTGTACCCAATAGCCAAGGAGACTGCTTAGGCAGCACAAACGCTCTGCACAGAGTACGGTCCCGATGGATGGATGGATATATATTGTTGCGGTTTTCAGAACCGCATGCATTCAACAGATAGGTGTCCCAAGACAGTTATTTCATTACTATGCGTGTAGATAGTCCCCTTCCTTTTGTTTAGCAGGACAACAAGGGAGTGTGTTGCGATGATCTAAAGGCTAGGGTTGCTTCAATCATTTTCTCCTTCATTTCGT
>CM068964.1:103864262-103874972 GCA_035128595.1 Eptatretus atami | reverse complement strand
CTCATTTTGCCAACCTCAGAAGGATGACAGGCCAAGTAAACCCCACCTGGTATTAATTCAACAGCTGAGTGGGTTTGAACTCAGGATCCTAGGATCCAAAGCCCACCACCCTAACCATAAAGCCAACACCAGGCATAATATGTCAGAGGTGAATACAATATATAATTGTGAAGAGTAAGAATGCTTCAAAAGTCAAAAGAACGACGAATTATTCCTCGACTCTCGAATCCCATTCGTTGCTACACTCCATTCCCAGTTCCACGTGATATTGCGGATTTCCATTTGGATGAGGGCACTGCGTATAAACTGAGCGACCGTGCTGTGTAAATGGTAGTGAAAAAGGAAATGCGTTTTATTGCAACACCTGTACACTTTTAAGGAGGCCAAAAGAAATTCCTTGGGATAAGGTGATGTTCAGGGTGGACCAGAAGTCGCTTTTGTCCATCCCAGTAAAGCAGTCCTTCTTAAACAGCGTCATGTACAGGTTGGTATTGTGCAGTACCTACAATAATTAATCAGTCATTGTATCTGTATGCCCTCCATCATCCTCCTTGTGCCACTGAATTAATTGTCAAGTCCTCGTAGACATCTTGTGTAACATTTGTGGAGTCACCCAAACACGAGCACCCAGTCGCTCTTCGACACCGTAACGCTTGTATCTGCCACGCGGCCTACCTTCCGACTGAGTCGAACGTCGAGTCGGTGTTGCCACATCCCGCAGGGGAAGGGAGGGAGGTGTGAGACATCTATCACGGGTGAAGCGACTTTCAGGCCAACCTGTAGTGTGTAGTTTGGCGATGTGTTGAGAAAAACAAGTTTCAATGCACGTGTCCAAGTGGAACATTCATTGTATTCAATGTTTGCCTTTTGATTGCAATTACAAAGTACAGAGGGTTTGCAAAGTTTCCTACAAATGGGGTATTCGTTTCCTCCGAACATCAGTGGTTTTTGGCACATTGCAGACTTACCTGTAAGTTTGTTATAAATATGCCATTACCTTAATGGGCTTGGCATCGTTTGCTTGTTTAGACTGTAATCCACACAGTTACTCGGGCACACATTGATGGATATTACCAATATTAATGTTAATACGGGTCATCAAATGCTCATGTAAAGAAGATCGCAGATCCAATGAAATCCACTTACACGTGGTATGGATGTCAGGCGAACGTGCACCTCATATTCCCAACGAGATATACAGGTGCCTGACCTAAACTATGAATGCCAATCCCTTGAATATGACACCAGATCAGGATGGATGGCAGAGGCAACCGAACCCACAATCTGTCACCGAGGTTAAAGCCTTAATCGTAGAGGATCGTGACATAAAATTCCTGAAATATTTACAAAACACGTAATTTCTCAAACTCTCGTTTTCACCATAATCCACGAGCATTGGGCACATCCAAGGTCTCAGCAACATGGGGTATCCAAAAACTCAGCAGTCATGATTGGCAGCGGTAACTTACGGTTGCCAAGGGAATCTTGCTGAATTATAATGTCCATTTAAAATAAAATAAAAAACTACAATCACAGGTGAATATTATCCCAGGCTCCTACAAACATTCTGGCAGATCAAGAAGGTCAAATTCTGAGGGATGTGGACAAAAGGTGTGTTTCTCCCTTACGATAACATACCTGTTTACATGACCGTATGTGACTATGCCTTTGAGCAACTAGATCGTTCATGCTCAGCAAGGTTCAAGGCCCCAGTGACTATTATATCTGTTTCGATATTTGAATTAAGTCACACCTGTGTGGTCGCCCATTCACGGACGCCGAGGAACCGACTGAAGCAACCGACAGGTGGTTGAAGGAACAATGTGAAAACATCTTGTTTACTAATGTAAACGGTTTAAATGTTAAATGGATCAAGGGACTCCAAATTGGAAATAAAACAAAACTTGTTGGTCTTGGACTTTCGCCATATCTAATTTCTATCTGTCTGGAAATCCATATAAATATAATGCTTAAAGGATTCTGTTATTGTAACCATTGCAAAGCAAGTTACAGACGAGGATCATGATGATTGAAGACAAGGAAGAAATAATAATAAAAAGCACAATTATGAGGAAATATGTCAAATAAGAAGCGCAATGACCATTTCATGGGATTAGCGTGCCAAAGGGCTGCTATTATATGGCGCGGTGTTTGGCAAATCGACCTGAGGATACGGCACTGCGCAATGGCAAACAGCCAACAAACGTGAGGATGCGCATCGCATGGATCACCACTTTGTGGTGCTTTGTGGGAAACCGAGATCTACTTTGATGATCTAACGAAACAACACGCACCTTCACCAGACTCCAATTCTCCGCATCTTTGGTTCTCACACTCCGCATCTTTGATTCTCTCACACGGCAGAAAATTGCTCACCTGACACAGCCTGCCTCTGGTCAGAGTCCAATCCTCATGCACTTTCTCCCATCCTCTTCGTGCCAGACAAACACTCGCTCTCTCAACCTCACCCCTGGTCTCGTTCTCTCATTCTTTCCCTCCGCCCAGAGTGACTCCGGCGCCAAATTCCACGCTCGGGCGAGTCACGGAGGGAGAGCGAAAGAGTGAAAGAGGGCTAGAGAGAGGGCTAGAGAGAGGGAGGGAGGGAGAGAGAGAGAGAGGGAGGAGGGAGCTGTGAGGGGAGGAGTAGGCAAAGACAGGGTGAGCTCGGGCAGGGTGATAAACAGTGTGAATGTGGAGTGAGATTATAAGCAACGGAGGAGCAACAACGGCCCTTATCACCCTTTGTCCCCAAGGATCCTTTTCGTGTTACCCTGCTCTCAAAACAAATAATGCATTCTCCTTCGAGTTCCTGAAACCCCAACCCGTGTGTACAAGCGTTGCAGGAGAAATGATCACAACCTTTACCTTCTCCAACAACATTCATACCTTTTCTTCATTTCGCTTGTCAAACGTTATATCCTATGTAACGTTCACGAAGGATAGTTTTTGAACACCCTGCCTTTTCTGAAGATTTACAGTTTCAATTACAGCAAGAAATGTCTTCACTGAATCTGCGGCTTGACGACCACACTACAGTACGAGAAACACTAACAATGAAGAGGTAAATAAGTTAGCAATACTACTTACAAAGGATGAATCGCTCTCAGTCATACAAGGGGTCGTCAGGTGGTCTATGGCACAAAGTATCCAAGTCGTCAATAACGGAAGTAACAAAGCCATTGTTGTTGCTCACACTCTTTGAAAGCCGTTTAAGCTGACATTTTGTATTTTGTCATTTGAAAACAATTTTAAACTTTGAACAGTGATTCACAGTGTGACCACTCCTCATTTTCATAAATTCCAAGGTGAGCCAATGAAAAAAGCCAAGAATTCACAAGGTTTCGGAAAAGCGATGATAATAGAAAACCGATACGCCAAGAAAACCTATAGAAAACCAAGACGCCAAGGTGAACAACGAATAGCCAAGATCTTGTGAAAAAAGCCAAGGAGTGGTCACACTGGTGAGTCACAGTTATTTTATTTCTCTGTATGTGTTGGAGTATTCACTGATCGATGAACCCTCAGAGATGTGACGATGAATATGTACTTCTCTTGGTGGGGACGTAACTGTAAAACGACGTCTCTCTTCTATAATGAAGGACCCTCAAGGATAGCCCAGACTTGCAAAATGCATTATTGACAATATGATGATGTTCAAACAAATTGGCCAAGGAAATGAGGTTATTTTATTAATTATCAAGCGAATTGTGAATTTCATGATAATGGGCTCGACGCTCCACCTTTAAACGAGTGCTACGTTAACGAGTTAGAGCTGAAACGAACGGCATGGCCTGATTATAAAGGAGCTCCTCATGAAATGCAGTTACAATGAAAGGGCAGAGACATTGAAATGAAGGAAACTTTGTGTCTGCCTGTGGATTCCATCAATATCTGTGCAGACATTCCATTCGCGCAGCCAATTAAACAGACTTGCGTTTATGGAGCACCATTGAGGACGCTGAAGGAACAGGAGCGCCTCGCTGCCCTTTAATAGTAAGAGTAAGAGCATGATTGACATTTGAATAGGAATCACTGTTGGTTTTTTCAAAGTGTAGCTTTTCAGAGTATTTGTAAGGTTTGTCAGGGTGTGCATTAAACACACGATCTGGTCAGGGTTTGCCTGTAAGACATGCAACCTGAAACTGCATCAGTCCAAAGACATTCAAGGAAACCTCCATCCACTTATTGGATACATGGAATGCCCTCACGGTGATCAGTCTGACGAGGTTGAAACAAACAACTGAGTCTGCCATTGTTTGAAGTCGTGTGATTGTTTATAGACCGAGTACCAACTCGGGGTGGGGGAGGGGGGGTTGCCACCTTCATGTGTGCATGTTTCGGTGTGTGTGTGTGTGTGTACAAGTTGCTATTGTTGGTTGCTATCTCTACACGGGGGTGGGTTTCAGGCGATGGAACAGAGACCTACCAGGTCTCAAAGTATTCACCTTCATAAGGTTTCTCGGTGAAGTAAATTGACGAAAAGGAAATTATTCGTTGGATAGAATTGACTGAATAATTTGTGGTTATATGATTGAAATGCTATTTTTTAAATGATGGTGGGTGTGCAAACTAGTGACTGAGCAACAAAAATGCACATAACTCGAAATTGCATGAACCATCAATATTTTAGACCTCTACATACTGTCCAGACCAAGAGCTCTTAAACGAGGTACCATCTATCATTAAACGTGCTGTGGTTATATATATATATATATATATATATATATATATTATATATATGTATATTATATATATATATATATATATATATATTGTTGCGCCCGTTCGGCGTGCGCACGACCTTTTCAGCCAATCCAGGTCGCGCGTCACCGAACGCGCAATCTCGTCGTAGCTTCCGGACAAACGCCGAAACCCAGCTACGGGTGTTTTTAAGACACCATAAACTAGCAATCCTCTGTCCACGCTATAGGTCGATCGCCGAATTGTCGATGTACCTCATTATTCGCGGCGGACAGAGATACCGGGAGTTTATACCTCGACGGGACCTGCACGAAAACGAGCGTTTAAGCGGCTCATTCTGTATGCGAATGCCGAGCGGTTATATATCGCCAAGTCCCGTCGGACGAGATTATTATGTTTATCGGCTTTAATTAGTCAGTTAATTCCCGAACGCTCCATGGCAGTCAATGTGAGGAAAGGGACGCAAGAGCAGGTGACATTCAACAATGGGGACATTTATTTGAACACAGGCATGCAAGCAATGAATGAATGGGGATAGGGGACAGGACACGAGAAAAGCCTACAGCGATGTCTATTATGCAATGTACATACAGGCACTCAACACAATTCTACTTAGGACAAGGCGCCACAGACTTTCATGCAAAACCCAAGAAAGAAAGAACCGGGCTCGTGAGCCTTAATGCACTCAGGACGGGTGACGCGCGCATAGGAGACGATCGCTGAGAGACCGGGCCGGCTACTGGCCACCCTCGTGGTGACTCGATGGTCCTTTTTATTGGCGACCCTGGTGTCTCCATTCGGCCCGGTGCGTCGCGAACGTGCCAGTCGCTTGGGCGGCTTGATGAGCAGCTTGTACGGTTCTCCTCGTCGTCCGGCCTTCACTGCGGCCTGGCCTAGCCGACGACGCGCTGGAGAGCGAACGGTCTCGACCGGCTTCCTGCTGGCAACCCTTCCACTCCGAACTCCAACGGCTCAACTCCTGCGGTGACTCTGCGTCTCTCCAACGGCTCTCAGCTAACCGCTCTCCAACCCAGCCAACAACACCCCGCTCAACCGCGTGTCGGAGCGAACCGGCTTTTTATAGCCCAAGGGGAGGGGCCGCTGTGGGCTTCGCCACACGAAATCAGCGCCCCCCCTTTTCACCTTTGAACCTCACCCAGGCTGGATCCGCCCCTCTCACTTCCGATTGGCCACTTCTTCAGAGGTAAGGCCTTTCTGATCCGTTTGCAAGTCATGCTTGCACGCGGACTGGTTGAAATCACCGCTTCAGCACACGTGGTTGAAATCACCGGCTTCACGCGGACGTGGTTGAAATCGCCATCAAACGCGGACGTGTTGGAAATCACCCTGATCACAAGCGGATGTGTTGGAAATCGCCATCAAGCGCGAACGTGGGTTGTCGTTGTTGTTATTGTGTTGTTGTTATTGTTAAAATAAAAGATAGAGAAGAATAATGGCTAACTCAAAGATGCACAGCCCGGCACACAAATAATTCCTTTATACATGGTGGGGAATTCTAACCTGGAACACACTTACCGAAATAACTGACCTCTGGGAACCTGACTGGTGTTCTGTGAATTTCCACAACCGTAAAATATATAGGTGTCCCAAAAAAATATAACAACTTTTAAAATGCTTCGTTTGATCCTAAAAAAGCAGTAATTTTGTCACTATGCTTCATCTTGTTGCAGAGACCCTGAAGTTTATTTTGATACCAAGCAAGCGCCAGAAAATGCCAAGACTGACCGTACAACAACGGACGAAAATTGTTGAACTTTGGCACCAGACGAAAAGTGTCATACAGGTGCAACGTCTTTACCCGAGACATTTCGGTATCCACTTGCACCATGCACCAAACTTTCGGACAAAAAGTGCACAATCGCAAAGTTTACAATGTGGAACCCTGTGACCTTCACAAGGGTCACAGGGTCGGAAGAGGACAGGTCGTAGTAAAGAAATGTGGAAATGGTGAGACAGGCGGTTCGTTCAGAGTCCAAAAAAATCGATTCGACGACTTTCTGCGAGAAAACATTCATAAGAGCACCGTTCAGAGGATCCTTCGCCAAGACATTCATGCCTTTCCATACAAATTCAAACGAAACGGTGCTTACTGATCAACAGAAACGCAAAGACTAGATGTTGCAAATTGGTTCTCAGGAAAGTTGGAGGAAGATGCAGACTTCCTCAAAAAACTTCACAGACGGACGAATGCATGCTCACTTGTCCGGGGAGGTAAACAAGCCAAAACTTTCGGTGCTGGGGAACTGAAACACTGGTAATGATGCATCAACTGAACTGGTGCCTCGATCTGTTCTCAAAGTCACCATGTGGGTGGCGGTGTGTTGGTATGGGATATATGGTCCATACTTCTTTGAAGATGACCAGTGGCGCACTTGCACGGTAAACCAGAGGAACTATCGCGAAATGATTCAGGAATTATATCTGCTGAGCTACGTACTCAGGCCGTACACTGACTCCAGTGGAGAAACACGGAGGTTCCAGGCAGGAAGGCTACCGCAGCCGCAGAACAGGCGCAGGAACACAGGAGCTTTCTACCGTATACCACTTATGAGGGCCGCTTTAATTCTCCTCCTACGAGACGATTGAGTGGCCACCGTATTCCCTGACTGACTCTCTCTCAGACTTTCTTCGTTGTGGGGTCGATCAAACAGGATACAGGATCTATAGAACCCTAAGGCCTCACGACTTTTGATTAGCTGAAGGAAAAACATCCACCGAGAAATCCAGAACATTCCTCAGGAAACGTTTCCCAAGTGATGGAGAACATGACAACGCGTTTGGACAGGCAGTGACTCGGACAACGTGGAGCCTACATCGAACATGTGGTCTAAAAGAAAAGCGACGATTCTATAACCAAAATTTAAATTTTGGTGCAATTTTGACATTGGTTGCAATAACTTCAACCTTTCGCGCTTTCTATCTCAGCCATATATCTTTTTAAAAATATGTGATGTATGACATGCCATCCTTTGCAGTGAAAAGTTGTACATTTTTTTGGGACACCCTGTATATATATATATTTATATATATGTATATATTTATATTATATATATATATGTAAACCACAGCTACGCTTTTTAATGGATGAGATACCGGATGAGTACGGTAGTACCGGTCGTGGTATCTAAACACGACAAAGATGGAAGATTGGTCCAGACAAATGTCCAGGATATGCAAGGATGTCCCTGGAAGAGGGCAATCATCACGAAGGTTTGAAGTACAAATCAAACATATTGTGTCCTATATGTGTATATGTGTATGTGTATATGTGTTTGTATATGTATACGTATATGTCTATATGTGTATGTATATTGTATATGTGTATATGTATTATTACGTGTATATATGTGTATATATGTGTATGTATATTGTATATGTGTATATATGTGTATATATGTGTGTATATATGTGTATATATGTGTATATATGTGTATGTGTATATGTATATGTGTATGTATATTGTATATGTGTATATGTATTATTATATGTATGTGTATGTGTATATGTGTATGTGTGCATGTATGTGTGTATGTATGTGTGTGTGGGTCTGTGTGTATGTATGTGTGTATATGTATGTGTGTATATGTATGTGTGGGTGTGTATGTATGTGTATATGTATGTGTGTATGTGTGTATGTGTGTATGTGTATATGTCTGTGTATGTATGTATATGTATGTATATGTATGTGTATGTATGTGTATGTATGTGTATGTATGTGTATGTATGTATATGTGCGTGTGCGTGTGCGTGTGCGTGTGTGTATGGAATGTTTGGTATGGAAAATCAGGCAATCAAAATCTTTCCCGTCACATTAGAGATATTGCAGGCAATATAAGTTTGCTGACACTTTTAAAATTACAGGAGGACATCATCTCCCCGAGGATCTTCATGCTTCCCACAATTTCTCCATACATGTGATATAAGGCAGTTCGCTTTGTAAAATGGTGCAGTTACACAAAGACACAATGGTGTTCCTGTATTGAGAAACGTCTGAAGGAAATGAAAAGTGAGCGAATCCAACGAGATTGGTGCAAGAGCGAGACCTGAGAAAAATAATTCCCAATTAGTGGAGCTGAACTTTAAAGCGAGCCTCCGGCATCTTGAAACCTGAGATCGAAATGGGTGGATTTACCGGCCATCTTGCCGGGCCCCACTCTTGGGAGAGAGGCCGTGGTGGCGCCATCCTCTCGGACCACGGATCCCCACTAACCTCACACAGCTGTTTGGAGCAGCTGCCGTTTCGGCAATGAAACCATCGCCTGATCCCCTTCCCGAGGAATAAATCCTTGGTAGTTTTAGCCAAATAAATGATGTCCAAACATCGCGTACAATTTACAACCCCCATTGATGAAATACTAACTTTCCTATTTATCCCTAATATGATTGAAAAGGTCAAAGATCACGGGATTAGTTTGATGAGGATGTTTTTCTAACACGTCCCCATCCCCATGGATCTTTTACTGTTTGATCATTCGAATACTCGATGGTTGTTCGTCTCATCTATTGGAACCAATTACTGAATTAAAACATCCTCATCGAAATAAAATTCAAAGGGTGTTTTAAATCACTGCGAATTAGTAATCCTGTCATGGAGAATCCTTTACATCGAAGATTTGTGATTTTGTTTTAACTCAACTGGCCCTCCACTCCTTCTCTCACACACCTCCTTCCCCTCTACCCCTCAACTCGCCTTCTTTCCCACCCTCTATCTCCCCTTTCCCATCCTCCCCCTCCCTCCCCCCCTTTCCACCCTCTACCCTCTCCCTCCCTTTCCCATAATCTACCCTCTCCCTCCCCCCTTTCCCATCCTCTATCCTCTCCCCTTTCCCAATAATCTACCCTCTCCCTCCCCCTTCCATAATCTACCCTCTCCCTCCCCCTCATAATCTACCCTCTCCCTCCCCCTTTCCCATAATCTACCCTCTCCCTCCCCCTTTCCCACCCTCTATCCTCTCCCTTTCCCATCCTCTACCCCCTCCCTCCCCCCTTTTCACCCTCTACCCTCTCCCTCCCCCCTTCCCATAATCTACCCTCTCCCTCCCCCCTTTCCCATCCTCTATTCCTCCCCTTCCATAATCTACCCTCTCCCTCCCCCCTTTCCCTAATCTACCCTCTCCCTCCCCCTTTCCCATAATCTACCCTCTCCCTCCCCCCTTTCCCATAATCACCCTCTCCCTCCCCCTTTCCCACCCTCTATCCTCTCCCCTTTCCCATCCTCTACCCTCCCTCCCCCTTCCACCCTCTACCCTTCCCTCCCCCCTTTCCCATAATCTACCTCCCTCCCCCCTTTCCCATCCTCTACCTCTCCCTCACCCCTTTCCCACCCTCTACCCTCTCCCTCTCCCTTTTCCTCCCCTCTTTCCCATCCTCTACCCTCTCCCTCACCCCTTTCCCACCTCTACCCTCTCCCTCTCCCTTTTCCTCCCCTCTTTCCATCCTCTACCCTCTCTCTCCCCCCCACCCCCTTTCCCACTATCTACCCTCTCCCTCCCCGCTTCCCTCTTCTCTCTCTCCCCTCTCCATCCAATCAACAAGATAAGTTAACCTTGACCAGTTCACTAATATAATCGAACAAAGCAAGTTAACCTTGACAAGTTTATGAAACATCACACACTAGTTAGATAACTCGTGGAGCGAATTAAACACAAAAGGCTGACGGAGTAATCATCAGTGAATATATTTTCCGAGATTGGTTGATGTTCATCGGGCTGGCGGTGACCAGGTGTGTGTTCCATTACCGATCAGCTTGGAGAGCGCTCGCCAAGTTGCTTAAGAGCTCAAGCAAGCACTCCAACGAAACAGCTGATAAGGAACGGCTGGCTTGGAAAGTGATAGCAAGATGATTGGTAATGGAACAAACCCCATGATAACATGAACGCTTCTCCATTGAACATCTCCTGGTTTGTTATATTCTTGCTTTATCGCAGGTAGAATTACAGGTGAATATCAAAACAAACAAGAAAAAGAGCAATCAGAGATTGCAGACCC
>CM068964.1:103833715-103860896 GCA_035128595.1 Eptatretus atami | reverse complement strand
CATGTAAATGTGTATCGTGTGGCGCCGCCTCCAGGTGTGGGAGGGTATTACAAGTCTCCATCATGTACTGTCCCCACGTTTTCCAGTGCAGTGAGGAGTTTTGAATTATAAGCAGATGGTATGTTTTTCCTTCATGCACATAACTTCATGTTTCTTTTGCCTACACAGAGCTGTCAGTTACCTATACACCGCCCAAATAAAGGTGTGTCAGAAGAATGTGTTCCATGCTTGGAACAAGATCGCTTGTCAGGCAGGTACTCTGCTCGTAATAATAATAATAATAATAATAATAATAATAATAATAATTGGGCCCAACTAACGAATTCGACTTTTTTATTTGTATATCTCAAATAATTATAGAAACTAGTGCGTGGCCGTACGTGCAAAAAAAATAAAATAATAATAATTAAAAAAAACTTTCAAACCGCATGCCAGAAACAACAACCACATAGGCCGTCCCCGCCTCCTCCACGTGCCCGTACGTGCATGGCCGTACGTGCAAAAAAAAAAAAAAAAAAACTTTCAAACCGCGTGCCAGAAACAACAACCACACAGGCCGTAATGGGGAACGCGCTCTAACTAGGCCATAACTTGGGAACCACTTGTCCGATTAATTTCAAACCTTTTGAAAGGCAAACAAACAGAGATTGCTGGAATTATAGACAGATAGAAGATAGATACGGTGGGTGCAAAACGCCAAGCAACGTGTCCTGTCATTGGTAACTAAAGCGCCCTTTCCCCATCGCCACGCCTATGCAGCAACGTGTCCTGTCATTGGTTGGTAAATAAATGGCCATAACTTGGGAACCACTTGTCCGATTAATATCAAACCTTGAAAAGGCACATACTCAGGTCCCCAGCAATATACCTGGCAAGTTTCAATTAGATCGGACCAGTGGTTGTGAGAAACAGGGTACACACACACACACACACACACACGGAATTATACATAGATGGAAAACAAGACAGGATTTTAGAAGCATCGTCAGTCTCACTAGGGTATGTATGTATATGCATACAAACAGCACACGTGAGTGAGTGCCAGTGTGGACTCACTGACTCACCAACTGACACCAACGCACCCCCACAATGACTTTTCATGGTCCTTTGGAAATGCTCGAGGGACATACGTCACCCAATAAATTCCCACATCCAAATGTATCATGGAAACGGCTCAGTCATGGTTTGTATGTCGTTAATGTTAAACCGTCTCATTATTATCGTTCATTACTTTATGTGTAAACTCGCAGGATACCTGTCACATACAGACTCATCTCCTCTTCTTTGAGGAGTAGAAAGAGAATGGTCCTTCACAACAACATGCAGACCCACTGTCAGGGTGAAGAGAACACTGGAATTATAAAATGCACGATTAGTCACCTCCGACTTGGACATGATGCTCATTCAAGGTAAAAAACAAACAAACAAACAAACAACATCAAGGATGTCTAATTTGATAAAAATTTTACGGTTAAACTAGACGCCTTTGTCAAATCAATGCCTGAGGCTGGTGGGGCACGCTTGTTGAACCTGTCGGCCTTGTAGCATACCTCAAACCTCCCTCAGGTGGTGTGGGCAAACACACACAACTCAGGAACAGGCATGGACACACCTCAGGTGATGAGGGTAAACACACGACTCAGGAACAGGTATGGACACACCTCAGGTGGTGAGGGCAAACACACGCAACTCAGGAACAGGCATGGACACACCTCAGGTGGTGAGGGTAAACACTCGACTCAGGAACAGGTATGGACACACCTCAGATGGTGTGGGTAAACACACACAACTCAGAAACAGGTATGGACACACCTCAGGTGGTGTGGGCAAACACACACAACACAGTAACAGGCATGGGCACACCTCAGGTAGTTGTGGGCAAACACTCGACTCAGAAACAGGTATGGACAAACCTCAGGTGGTGTGGGTAAACACACACAACTCAGAAACAGGTATGGACAAACCTCAGGTGGTGTGGGCAAACACACACAACTCAGAAACAGGTATGGACACACCTCAGGTGGTGTGGGCAAACACACACAACTCAGAAACAGGTATGGACACACCTCAGGTGGTGTGTGCAAACACATGACTCAGAAACAGGTATGGACAAACCTCAGGTGGTGTGGGAAAACACACACAACTCAGAAACAGGTATGGACAAACCTCAGGTGGTGTGTGCAAACACGTGACTCAGAAAAAGGTATGGACAAACCTCAGGTGGTGTGTGCAAACACATGACTCAGAAACAGGTATGGATAACTTTGACATAATCCACCTTTAAGGTACAAAATCAACATATGGTTAAATTAGATGTAAAAGGGTTATCGTTATATCATACAACTTTATCAAAACATGCCGAAGGTTGCTTGAGGTGCCATATTAAACTTGGCTACCCATGAGGGTTGTATTAAAGTCAGTCTACGGGCAAACTCGATGACTAATATATGTACACGAACACACACACACACACACACACACACACACACACACACACACGAAGGGATGCTTCTCCTTTTACCAATACATGCAAAAATCGAGTATAATTTTTCTTGTGGTGCAGGAACCAAACAGAAAAAATATATTTATAATGACACTCACAGAGCCCACACACCTCGCACCCTCACCGCCTCCTCCCACACATGATTAATAATAAATATCTCGTTCTAAACTTACCCTGTGCGTAAACAAGCCCCAAATATGATCTTCCTATCGGGGTTAAGAAGCAGGAAGGAAGCACGAAGGTTTGGGTAGAACGCACACATCTACGAACCTTCGGGCCTTTCACGGTGCACATTGCCAGGAGTTTTTGCAACACGGACGGGAACATATCGACTCTTTGGACGAGTTAATCAGGAAGTTCTCCAACTGTTTCATTGTGTAGAGGCACACCCCTTTCTCACTGGTACACTTACAAGTACTTTCAGCTTCTTTTAAAGTTTGTTAAGTCGTTTCATCTTACAATCCTTATCTTTGAGGCACGAAAGATGTCCAGGCTGCCCCGATGAACTTCATTAGCGGGGGTTTCAGTGCCTGTGTGCACCGATCCATCTGGGGCAGATCACGTCATTTCAAAAGTCACATATTTGGCGATGCTTCCGGCGATAGCTCACTTACTCTTCGTAAAGGACACCATGGGATCTTTAATGTCCACAAATGGGACACCCGGCTTAACACCCATCCCAGAGATGACACACACATTGACGATCACCCCAGCTGTGAAACATCGGGATGACAGTTTAAAGCTGGATCAGGATTCAAACCCAGGTTAGACAGCTTAGAGTTGATTGTGTGCACCTCTAGGCTATCCCACCAGCTCTTTCGATAGTTGTGCTGAAATGAACAGATGTAGTCGTGGCAAAGAGAGATTCAATGTCAAGAGTGCAAAGCTTTTCAGGTTAAATCCACGAGCAATGGCCGTGAATGTTTCCTCCTTCCAGGTAAGCTGTGTATTTCGTTTGTGATGTTACTTGGAAATATAGAAATCATTTATTTTATTTTTTTATTGATGATCAAACACTTCACTATGTACACCTTTCCATGTGTTATAAGGCTCAGAAATGAAATTGTGTAAAATCCTTCATGTCAGGAATAATGAGAAGTTGTAGATATGTCGAGTGAGTGTAACTGTGCTGCAATTACAAATCACGGGAGTATGTGAGGGTGTGGTATGGAAGGTGGGGACATGAAATATGTGGCTAAATCATCCATTCTGTACCTGTGCCTGGGGAAAACTAAAATGGAAAGTAAATTGAAGAATAAGAAAGAGCAGAACTAAATCTTTCTTTATATAATGAAGTATGGATGGTGATCTCGGCTCAAGGGGTAAAAGTGGTGAGAAGTGAAAATCATAGGTGAGAAGGTAGAAGAGAGATGTTCACCCAGCTGTAGGCATTCAGCAAACCAGTCTGGGTGTTCAAAGCCTCTCCACACTGCCCAGGTCATGACCTTCAGGGTCACCAAATTACCCCCCGCAGGTGTTGCGCTGCCTCTGCGTCCCTCGACCCCCTGCTTGCCAAGCCCAAACCGCCAGAAGGGAAACATACTGAAGTGAGATCAATGGACTGAAGTTTGCCCATTCCCTCACCAAATGGAGGCTTGGCTGTGCTTACAGTGCTCACACAACCCAGCACTTGTACGATTGTAAATGTATTGTTTCCTGAACATCGCATATTTACCAAGAGGTAACCAAACATGTTAGAGGTTCATGAATGTGGCACAGTAGCATGACACAAGGTTAACCTGCTCCTTTCAAGCATTTTAAAACTACAAGTCAGGTTCATGAAAGGAAATGTACAGCAAGGACAGTTGAGCATGAAACGGGAATTACAAGTTTGGGCGATCACCCGATGGGTCCAAGAGTTTTGTGGCTAGTTCGGTGTTGACTCGCATGTAGTTCGTGCCAAGTGCCATGGAAAGAACTCAGGACATTCTAATGGAGACACACACACACGTTTTGAGGTCCCTTTTCTTCTGCAAAGTAATTTGCCAACTAAGAGTCATGATGAAATCGATGTGAACATACAAGACATGCATGTGTGGTCATTGAGCATACGACTCTGTACATGACCGAATGTTCGTGGAGAAGTTGAAAAACATCGAGTTGGGTGAGACCCCTTTTTATTTACAGGGTTTAAGGCTCGTAGAGGAGCTGATTAACACACACACACCTCGTTTTTTCATACACAACTGTTTCTAATATATTTTCTCTCTCTCTCTCTCTCTCTCTCTCTCTCTCTCTCTCTCTCTCTCTCTCTCTCTCTCTCTCTCTCTCTCTCTCTCTCTCTCTCTCTCTCTCTCTCTCTCTTTTTCCCAGATCATCAGCTGTGCACTGTTCTTCCTCGAGGTTTCGATCCTTTCAGCCCAGAACCTCTCCAAACAGTGGATCCACAACCCCGGTCATGGACCCGACATCAATACATCCACAACTTCAGCTGTGTCCAGGCAGTCAGTCAATACACGAGAATCAAATTCATACATAAGAAACATGTAAATATCGAAGAAACAGTCCAGTGGATTTTCCACTAAAAGATAAAAAGGCGCACGCACGCGCGCACGCACGATTCGACTTCACACAAACAGCCTCTGAGATGGGGGGAAAGTGATGTCACTTCTGAGACCACTCTGCATTTCAGTGATGTCATATTTTTATGACTACAACCACTCGCTCCCCTCATGACATTAGAAAGTCAGTTCTACCTACCCCCTCCCGGGGGGGGGGGGGGGCGAATGAGAAGATTAAAAATTTTTTTACATGGTATGACCAACACTGATGCAAAATTTAGTGATCAGGCAATCTTGTTTTTTATATGATTTTCAGATATACATACACACATACATATTGTTACTGTTGTGGAAATTCACAGATCACCATTCAGGTTCCCTGAAGATCAGTTATGTCGATAAGTGTGTGTCCAGGTTAGATTTCCCCACCGATGTATAACAGGAATTATTCGTGTGCCGGGCTGTGAATCTTGAGGTAGTGTTATTCTTTCTCTCTTTTATTTAAACAATCATCTCCTCACCACCTCTCCACAACGGCCAACATTCCTCACCACCTTCTCCACAACAACATCCCCAACAAACAACATCTCCACAAACAAACACGATGGCATCCTCGACAGCGGCAAAGTGATCTCAAAACACGGCCGCGTTGTGAAAGTGATCTCAACCACGCCGCGTGTGACTCGCGAGATCGGATCAGAACGGCGAAAGGCGGAGCCAGGGGGGTGAAAGTTCAAAGGTGAAGGGAGGGAGGGCCTGATTTGGGGCGATGAAGCCAAGCGACCCCTCCCCTCCGGGCTATAAAAAGGCCGTTTCAACGCCGAGAGCATGTTGGTCGTTGTTGGTCGTTGTTGGTCGTGGTTGGTCGTGGTTGGTCGTGGTTGGTCGTGTTGGTCGTGTTGTCGTGGTTGTCGTGGTTGTCTTGTTTGTCATTGTTGGTCGTTGTTGGTCGTTTGTGGTCGGTTGGAGGCATCGATTGGAGTCGGAGAAGTAGCCAGCCGGAGAGAAGTCGTAGCAAGCTACGTAACGTCCGAGCGATCGGGCCCCGAGTCGGTCGAGGACGCTGAGGAGTGAGCGGGCTCTTAAAGAGCATCAACTCGAAAAGAGCAAGGCCGTTCGCTCCTCTGAAGCGTCGTCGGCCAGCCGATCGCCAGGCCGCGCTGCTAGGCCTGGACCAACCAAGCCGCCGTTACAACAGCTGCCGCATTGACGACGAGACAGATAGAGGGTCACCGACCAAAGGACCCATCGAGTCACCACGAAGGTGGCGAGGTACCTGCCCGCCTCTCGGAGCTCCTTCGGTCATCCAGTTCCGAGGAACATTAAAGGCTTACGAGCCCTGCTCTTTCTTTCTTTTTCTAGGTTTTTGCATGAAAGTCTGTGGCGCCTTATCTACCAAGTAGAACTGATTAAGTGCATGTACGTAATAAATAGATATCGGCTGTAGGTTTTTACTCGTGTCTTGTCCCCTATCCCCATTATTGCATTGCTTACGTGTAAAAATAAATGTCCCCATGTTGAATGTCACCTGCTCGTTGCGTCCTTTACTGCCATTGACTGCCATAATTGCATTCGGAATAATTAGCTGGCTGATTAATAGCCATAAACGTACATCTGGTCCGACGGGGTTGGCGATATAAAACCGCTCGGCAATCGCAAACGGAACGAGCTGCTTAAAGCGGCTCGTTTTTGTGCAGGCTCCTGAGGGTTAAACTCCGGCATTTCTGTCTGCGGAAAAATTAGGTACATCGACAATTCGGCGATCAACCCTGTAGCGCGGGACAGAAGAGTTGGCTGGTTTATGGTGTGGTTAAACACACCTGTAGCTGGTTTCGGCGTGATCCGAAAGCTGCGACTAGATTGCTCGTTCAGTGGGCGCGCGCGGCCGCAATTGAGCTAAAGGCGGTCGCCCGCACGCCGGGCGGCGAAAATCCACAACAATATATACATAGAATTGACTTATTTCATATAGTAGATGCAGCAAAAAAAAAACTAAAATTAAATATATTTTTTTAAAAAATTTAAAAAAACAATCCCTTCCACATTGAACTCCTTCATCTCTCGAGTTGCTAGAAGAACAATTTCAAATGAAAAATGTTCAGTAAACTTAACAAAAAGCTCGACGAGGGTGCACAGATGTGAGTTGGAGGGATAACTTGCCCCACGTTTTCTACCAGGGGAATCTTATCCCATCATGTGCGTGGAAATGGCATCAGGAGATATCAGTGTGCTTTAGTGTGGCCAAGGAACTGATCAATACTCTCGGTGCCCCACCTTTTGGGTGGTATGAGGATGAAATCTGTGTAATGTGAGAGATAAATAAATGTTGAACGGTTTTTGAAATCTCACGCACACAAGCCTTGTTACCTAGATGGTTGCCGTGGTAACATGATTCAGCCAATTGACGCCAAGATCGAATCAGGTTGAGATAATGTCATGAGGAATAGATATCTGCAAAATGAAAGCGAAATGTTGAACGGATTTTGAAATATCCCGAACACAAAAGAACATGGACGGATAATCAGTCGGTCGGTCGGTCGGAGCTCATATTAATATCCCACGTCCCTCTGACCTTGTTGGTGCGATGTGGGACAAAAACAAAGATATTCAGAGGAAATCACTGCAGTGTATGTCATTTCTGTGTCAGAGCGGCGACCCGTCGAGGATTGTGCCCCGTAGCCAAGGAGACTGCTTAGGCAACACCAACGCTCTGCACAGAGTATGATCCCAATGGATGGATGGATGAATACGTCATTTGTACCGTGGAATCAATCACTGTATTATGAGACAAGTTTTCAGATGGGAATAATGACACCAAAACAAATAATATACCACTGCACGTGCAAATCATCAATGGGATATAATTTCAGTGTTACCTTAGAATTTTCAGGAACTTGGACGTTTATATTAACAATGATTAAGGACAGAGTGTCAAGAAAAAACAAAGAAACTGCAGAAACAATCATAATGAGCCAGAGGATGGTTGTTCCATCCAATTAATTAAACTGTAAAGTGGGCTGATCATGTCTATTACATAATACGACTCCAAAATGTGATGCGGACCGATCAGTTGTGTGCGACTACCTGCAATGGATGTACTCTCACCGAGTCACAACAGCAGCAGCAGCAGCAGCAGCAGCAGCAGCAGTGAGAGTGCAAACAGCAGGTATCGAAGAGCAAGCGAAGTGTAAAAACCTGAGTGTTTTGCAATGAAGCCGCCAAGGAACTAAAAGGAATGAAAGCAAATCCGCACAGGTGAATGAAGAGTACTCACCGCACCAGCAATACATAACTAAGATGTCAGGGTATAAGTACCAGCCCAGGAGTGAATGGCATTTTCACTTAATAAACCGACATGCATCAGCAAAAGCAACCAGTTTGCAAATGACGTGAAAAGATTTACTAGGACAGCCGCAGCACTCTCACAAAGGTTACACCAGGAATCCATAAGCCTGCAGATTCTTCTAAAAACACGTGCACAAAGTTCCCCCCCCCCCCCCCCCCCCCCCCCCCCCCCCCCCCCCCCGCATCCATCTGTAGAGGGACGAACGAGCTGGAATGTGAAACCCTGAACATCAACTTCCATAGTTATTCAGAAGAGAGTTGATCGAGGCATCTCTTGATTTCTCCACTTCTGTTTTCTACTACCTGCCTGAACGGTGTTGTTATAATATAAAAAGGGTGCTGCACAGAACAGCAAAAGTACCTGAAAGCTCAGGACAACCTGAAATATTATTACAAAGCAATAGACTATGAAAGAGACACAAAGAATGGATTTCAGACACGTACAGGGGAGGGCGTTGTGGATATGATCGATTGGCTACAGTAGCAGATGGTGAAAAGCATTTAGTGATTGTAGGACAAGAAGGCAGCACTTCGCAAGCGATACCATTAACAGATCGATTGGCATGACCTTGCCTTCAGTCTCCTTAATTATGATCTAAACCATACAGGTTACAGCTGGAGTTGAGGATGACCGAAGCTGAATGCCAACGTTTGATTCATGACCTTCTGTCCTTTTCAACTTTGCTCTCTGTCTCTGTCTGTCTCTCTCTCTCTCCACACTTGAAGCATTACGCATCTCAGGCAGACTCAAGTTGATAAATAGATTTCAGAAATAGATCAATATAGACATTACTCACCGACATGGTCCGAGACAGCAAGTCTTTATTGGGAGAAATCGCTGCCCAGTGACTTCAGGGATTCAGCCAAATTTGGTTGGAACAGCGACCGTCCAAATATGATCTCAGACAATCGGTGTGTACCTCGTTTTCTGATCAATTACACTCTCATCTGATAAAAGTTCCGTGTAGTGTGTGTGTGTGTGTGTGTGTGTGTGTGTGTGGTGTGTGTGTGTGTGTATCTTAGAAGGAATTCCCTGGCCTCGACCAGCGCATGATGAGTCTAGCTGCATCCTTGGAGCACACTCTAATCTTATCCTTGTAGCAGAAGCAAGCTTTAGCAGATGATGGTTCGTTCGACTCAAAACAAAAACACAAGCCAACAACAGAGTTAACACATACGCGAGTGAACAGAATCAGCAAGAAAATGGAAATAAATCGGAGAATAACCTGATGTGGGTGAACATTCATACGTTAACGTTGCACATGGTAGGTTAACGGGTATGGGTATGTTGGAAATAATTAAAATACGTTATTTGTGGAACATCTCTTCTGATCAGCATTAACATTAATAGGAACTGGGAGGAGAGGCTGGAAGTACGCACACTGGTTGCTGAGCTTGTCCAGCGAAGGTTTGAATCTCGACAGTGCTAACAACCATCACGGCCAGTCATGGTCACCTGTCCATCTCACGATGCCACGAGATGTGCGGAGAGGATATGTGACAATAAATGACACGAAACCAATTATCTTCTCCCCGACGCATGTACAGTATATGCACATCGTTGAAGGTAAACAATGACCTCGGAGAAATTTCAAACGACAAGGTTTAATCTCTGCTTGAGAGAATGCCACGTACCTATTTGGGCAGTGTTTCAGCTAACAGACCGCTGTCTCGATCGTTGAGGCAGATCTTCACAAGGCCATAACACTGATCAGCTCGAAATCCTTTCTACTGTCACTTTGGTAGTTTTACAATGAAGGGAACACATATAGGGAGTGCCTAGAGATGGTGAATATGACAGCTCCGAGGAATCTTTGCCTTCATAGAGCAGTGAGCAGCAACATGGCGGCCGTGACATTGAAATCTGTCTTCAAACCACCTCATCACGCAACGTCCTCAACTACACATAACACCCTCCTCTCCTTTTATTCCCGTTATTCAAAGCAAAATGGCGAAGGAGGATATGAGGTGGAGGTGAACAGCTGTTTTGAAGACCTGGAGAGAAGAGTGTGGGATTGCAGAGAGTGAGGGAGTTTGTTCCAGAGGCGGAAAAAAGAGGAATGAAAGAATGAAAGTGAGCACTTCCGGTTCAGGGATCGGTGCACGAGGAGGACTGGGTGTGAGCTCTCTCCAGGCCTCGAAAGCTAAGTTTCCAGTCCTAAAGCGTTTTTCGTATTTTGTTATCGTGATTTGTGTCAGGATTGTGGAACTGTAGTTTTTTTTTTGTGTTGTGTTCATAACAAGTTTTAGCGGGTAGTTGAGTTAGTTTATTGAAAAGAGTAGGGTGAGGCCTCGTGATAAGTTTAGCGTGAACTCAGTTGGGCCTTGGGAGTTTGGGTGAAGAAGTTATAAATAGAGAGCGAAGGAGAAAGGAAGAGGGGACGTAAAATGTAACAGTTGTTCGATGTGGGCCACGTCAACAATGGGAGAAGCAGAGGGTTCTTATTGTTGTGGGACGTGTGAGGAAATTGTCCACTTGAGGAAGTTATTACCGGGTTGAAGGAACGCATCGATAATTTGCAGCAAGTAGCAGAATGTGAGAAATTTGTAGATAATAGTTGGTTACGGATGTGGAGTGAGGTTTCTGAGGATATTGGAAGTGGGACGGTGCAGCGGTGGGGGGGCGCGGTGGTGACGGTGCAACGGAGCGGGCGATGGTGACGGTGCAACTGGCGGGCGGTGGCGACGGTGCAACGGGGGCAGGCGGTGAAACGGTGCAACGGGGCGGCGGGTGGCGACGGTGCAACGGGGGCAGCGGTGAAACGGTGCAACGGCGCGCGACGGTGCGACGGTCAACGGGGGCGGCGGGTGGCGACGGTGCAACGGGGCGGCGTGCACGGTGCAACGTGCAACGGACTGGGCGGTGGCGACGGTGCAACGGTGGCGATGGTGCAAGGGGCATGGCGGTGGCGACGGTGCAGCAGGCATGGGTGTGGCGGAGGTGCAGTGTGGCGGAGGTGCAGTGGGCGGTGGCGGAGGCGTGCGCGGTGTGCGAGGTGCAGGTGTGGCGGCTGGCGGAGGTTACGGCGGTGGCGGTGCGGAAGTGCGCGGGCATAGCGGTGGATGGGGGGCAGCAGGCATGGGTGGTGGTGGTGTGCAGCGGTGGAGGTGTGGCGGAGGTGCAGCGGCGGGTGGTAGTAGAGGTGCAGCGGGTGGGGCGGTGGTGGGGTGCACGGGCGAGATGAGCGGCACGGGGTGCGAGGGGCACGGGTGCGAGTGCAGCAGGCAGCCGTGAAGATATACAGCAATAGAAATGGTAACATGATTATGGGAGACAGTTTTGTGGGTGATGAGATTATTAAATATGTCGATTCTTCATTCTGCAGGAAGGATTGTAGACATAGAATTGTGTATTTTGAAGGAGCGGAGTTAGGAACATTGAAGGAGGGGTAAACGATGTGTGTCGGGTCACGGCAGGAAGAAGTTGGTTGTGGTACACCAAGGTGAGAATGATTCAGGGAAAGTTTACTCAGAGGTTTTGAAAAAATATATACAGGGTATTGGGTAAGTGGCTGAAAGCAAAGGATTGTGAGGTCATTTTTTTGGAAATCTCCCAAGATTAGGAAACAATATGGAAATTATATATACTAGTACGTGCCGTACGTGCGTGGCCGTACATGCAAACCAAAAAAAACTTTTCAAACCGTGAGCCAGAAACAAAAACCACAGGCCGTCCTTAGCTCTCGCATGCCCGTATGTGCAACCCCCCCGCCACCCCCCAAAAACAAAAAAACTTTCAAAGAACCACACAGGCCGTTCCTTCGCTCTCGTAAACGGCGACTGGATTGGGGCATTGTGTTTATCTATAAATGCGGATAAGAAATCGACAAATTATATATTAGAATACATTAAGTCATCACTATCGGAAGTGGTGCGTGCCCGTACGGAATGGTCACATGCATTCACGAATTATCGCTTTCATTGAAGTAACAACTGCTGTGATACTTACACACACAGAGTTAATAAAATCCAATTAAAATCAAGTTTACCTCCCTGTCTTTGCTTGCCATGACATTCGCTGCCATTGACCATTGCCACCCTACGCCACGGTAACTAAGGCATCGACCCCATCGTAACCGGCACGGCACGTGACGTCATCGTCGCGGCCGCGCACCAGCCTACGCAGCCAGCTGTCCTGTGATGGTAACTAAATGGCGCATCGGCCACGCAGCAACGTGGCCTGTCATTGGTTGGTAAATAAATGGCCATAATTTGGGACACTTGTCCGATTAATATCAAAATTGAAAAGGCACATACTCAGGTCCCCAGCAATATACCTGGCAAGTTTCAATTAGATCGGACCAGTGGTTATCGAGAAACAGCGGTCACACACACCACACACACACACACACAACACCACACACCACACACACACTGCTGGAATTATAGATAGACTAGTATGTGCCCGTACGTGCAAAAATAAATATACATATATACTTTAAAACCGTTGCCAGAAACACCACACAGGCCGTTCCTTCGCTCTAGCGTGCCGTACGTGCGTGACCGTACATGCGTGACCGTACGTGCAACCAAAAAAAAAAAAACTTTCAAACAACCACACCTTCTTGTTCCTTCGCTCTCATAAACGACGACTGGATTGGGGCATTGTGTTTATCTTTAAATGCGCATAAGAAATCGAGAAATTATTAGAATACAGTAAGTCATCACTATCCGGAAGTCCGTACGTTTGTAACCCGTAATGGGAACGTGGCTGAGGTTCTCTTCCCATCGGCCACCTACGCAGCAACGTGTCTTATCATTGGTTGGTAAATAAATGGCCATAACTTGGGAAGCTTTGTCCGATTAATATAAAACCTTGAAAAGGCACATACTCAGGTCCCAGAAATATACCTGGCAAGTTTCAATTAGATCGGACCAGTGGTTGTCGAGAAACAGCGGTCACACACACACACACACACACACACACACACAAAACAGACACACACACACACACACAGACACACACAAAGACACACTGCTGGAATTATAGATAGATGATCTTGGGTTGGTATGGTGTTCATGCAGCGATGATGGGCTGAATGGCCTCCACCTTGTTGGATTATATTGTTGTCCTTGTTGAGCAGTAATTCTTGATTGTGGTAGTTTTACCAGAAGGGGTGGCTGGCGGACATTGACCCACCGACGAAATATTGGGGACACAACTCAGACAGAGCGGGGGGGGGGGGGGGTGCAAAGCCAGAGAGGAGGCGGTAGAAGAAGAAAAGACCATGTGCTGCCTGCAATGAGAGAGTGAGAGCCCAACGACTCAGCCTCATCACTAGAGATAACAATGATCCTAAATGCCTGGTTTCAACACCGTGAAGCCAAGAAAGGTGGGAGGCAGGAGCCAGCCCAGAGGGATAGCAGTACTCCATCAGGCTGCAGACGAAAGCTTTGTACTGTATGTGGTCAGGAGCTCAGGGTGTGCCAAGGAAGGACTTTGCACAATGGAGGATTCTCAATCGGGACTGGCTTTGGAGACCAACTTGGAAATGTGGCTTTCCCAGGAAAGATCATGCAGATACTGAGACCCAGAAGCTTGAATGAAAGGACTTCTTCAAGAGGATTGTTGATAAGTATATGGGGTTTTTTTCCAAACGGTCCTTTCTGAGAGACAAAGTGAGAGTGTGAGATTTGTCCGGATTGAAAGACAGTTCCACATGTTGACCAGTTTGTGATTTTATCCAGATCTGCAGAGGGTGAAGAGGCTACTGCTTGCCGATCTGAGTGATGACAGAGGGAGTCATCATCTGTGGAGAGGGTGGAGTCATCAACAAAGAGATAAAGAGGATTTTCCAGAGAGTCGGAGAGATCATTGATGAAAACCAGAAAAAGAACAGGGCCCAGAACGCTACCTTGAGGAACTCCAGCCTGGACAGGAAGAGGGGATGGGAGAATTCCATCAAGAGCCACACTTTGGCTGCGATAGGAGAGGAAGTCCATGAGCCATGACTGGAGATTACCTTGGACACCATAGCAAGAGAATTTCATGAGCAGGGCAGGGTACCAGACCATATCGAAAGCTTGCGATATGTCTAGGGAGATGGCTCTGATCTCATATCTGGCATTGAGGACCTCCATTCATTGTTGGGAGAGTTGAAGCAGCACATCCAGGGGAGAGTGACCTGGTCTGAATCCAATTTGATGATCGGAAATCAAGCCATTGGAGAAGAGGAAGGATTTGAAGTCGGAAGCGATGATGGATTCCATAACCTTGCTGATGAATGGGAAAAGGCTGATTGGTCTGTCGTTGCAGGGATCTGTTTTTGCACCTCTTTATGCAGAGCGATAATGTTTGCTGATTTCCAGTTGCAGAATCTGAGTCAAGCTCTTGCCAGCAAGCTCTCCACCTTGTCAGGACAAAAGGACATGGAGTCCAGGAACAGCTGGGTGTGACTGGGTAAGGTGGGTACAGAAAGTGATGGGTTTGTGACACAAGATTTAGAAGCAAACACGGAGTTTTGGCATTCAGCCTTCTCACGTGCAGTATCAGTTGTGCAGCCATTTGAGGTGAGGGAGGGGATGGAGGGGGAACATACACCAAAAACGGACTTAACTTGATGCCACCAGGATTTGGAGGAGGAAGACAGGTTTGAGAGTTCAGACTTGAGATTAGAAAGATGTTGTTTCCTGGCTCTCCTGAGGGTAGACACACACTTGTTTTGAGCTTTGTGGAAGGAACTGAGATTGCTTTCAATTGGATTTGCCTTCCATGGGGTGAAGGCAAGTTGTTTCAGGACAACTGCCTCGCCACAAGTTTCAGTGTGCCCTGGGGTGGGAGGAAGGGGAGGACAACTGAAAACGAGATGGGATAAATCTGTGCATGAGAAAAAGCAAGTTTGGAAAAAATTCCCAGGATGAGTTGATGTCTGAGAAAGTAGAAATGAGAGACCAGTCTCGAAGTTTGATGGCTGTTTGAAGTCCTTGCCAGTCAGCCTGAGTGAAATGCCAGACTCATCAGTGCTGAAGTGGTTCCCTGAGAACGGCCAGAGAGATGACCACTTTGACAAGCGTATGGTCAGATGAACCAATTGGAGCAGATGAAGAACAGCAGATATTTGCAAGGAAATTGGTCAAAATCAAATCCAGAATAGATGGAGTACCATTGTCTGAGACTTGGTATGACAGCCATCTTGGATTAAACGCCGAAAAATTAAAACATTATATCTCTGAAACCGCTGATCAGAAAAATTTGAAACTTGGCACATATTATTCTCCTCCCAATGGGGAGTAGGGATTGTAAGGATGACGTCGTCGGTGAAGTGCTCGGCCAGCCATAAATGTTTTAATAAAAATCCTTGTTTACCGTTGAGATTGAATGCGTACGTCCAGGCCGTAACATTTTCACCAATTGAGCTTTTGTCTTCAAATCTTCAATAAACCTTTATGATGAGATTGTGGAGAACACAAATTAATAAAATGTACAATTTTTTTTAACTGTCAAGTTAATTGTCAAATATATATATTTTTAACTGTCAATCTTTTTTAAACTTTAACTTTTTTGTCAAGTTTAGTTTGAGTACAAAGTGGATGCTTTGATATTCAGATGCTTTCTAGTTATTGTTCGGATTCAGTTTTAATTGTTATTTTGTTGAGACACGACTTAGATTGGAAATGTAAGCATTATGTAGTGGTCAGTGTTATTGGGGAGGGGGGGTCATGCTGGTGGGTGGAGAGGCGGGGGGGGGGGGGTGTTTTCATTTATGTTGTTTTTTGTGTGCATTTACTTGATTTACGTTTCTTTGATATTTGGTGAAGTTCCAACATTTCCAGAATGTTTGTGAAGTTGTTAAGTTACTGTATATGATGATAAACTAATGTATAGTTCATTATTTTTTGTACACCAAGTCTTGGATCATGGGAGAGCTCGATGACAGAGGATAGAAGGCAACAAACTGATAGTGAGGCAGGAGGGCAAGATGTTTATATAACAAGAGGATGAGCAATAAAAGGAAAGCGACATACTAATAGGTGATGAGAGGGTAAAGGAGGCTCGGGGGTAGAAATGAGGATGAAAAATATCATGGGTGGGGATGGATGATGATCTGAGGTGGTACAATACTGCCAACTTGAAGGCCGGGAGGGAAAAGTGGGATTGAATTGGGTGAGGGGTTCCATAAGTGGGAGAAAAAAAAAACAAACGAGTAACTAATGAGTGTATGTTTGCATTCAGCCTGGATTTTGGAAGTTTCATTAGGATGGCATTGCTGGTTGCACAATTGTGATATAGAGGGACAAGGAAGAAATGGAGGGATGAAACAGCAGAGGAAGCAAGAGCTGAGGAGTGGTGGTACAAAACAGAGAGGTGACCGACATGTCTGTGATGAGAAAGCAGCACGCTCTTTGGGAGAGATGCCAGCGATGTTGAGAGCTTTCAACTCCACAGTATCCAGGAGTTTCAGGTCTGAAGCAGCGGCCTCCAGCCAATGTGGGAGAGCAGTACTCCATTGAGCTACGGCCAAGGGCCTTGTTGCCTGTGATATTCAGATTTCCCAAGAAGGACTTGGCATGAGGGACCATGCCCAGTCTGTGGCTGACTTTGGGAGCCAGATTTGATATCGGTTGAGAAGTTCGAGATACTGAAAATTTTCCAGTGGTTGACTGTGGAAACACAAAGATGGGTTCGATATCTGATGGTGGGTTCATATTTGACGATCCTTCTGGCGAGACAGGGTGAGAATTCGAGATTTTCCTGGATCGAAGGATATTTTCCAAGTGTTAGACCAGAATCTGATCGTTTTCAGGTCAGCAGATAGGTAAGCCTCTGCTAACGGCCTGTCGGTTGTACGTTAAATTGTACGGTATAATGTGGAGTGATTTATGAAATGGAAAAGAGTGTTCTGCATGGCATCAGAAGTTATAACTGTATACAAGGAACAGGCCTGGGTCATTTGGGTCAAAGATGCTCTCTTTGTCATTATGCCTTAGGCTTGGGGAATCCAGCCTCTGCTGGGAGAGGAGATGAGAGGATTCTGTTGAGAGCTCTATGCACTGACAGCATGAGTGGAGGAGATCAGTAAGTCAGGAAAGAAGATGGTCTTATATTTTGTAAAAAAAATAATTCAATAAATCATTTATTTTAACGGAATTCTCCACAAACTTAGTAGTGTCCTCCGTCATTGCACACAAACACTTTCTGTTTGGCATGAGCTTTATGACACGGATGTTCTGACAGTGTTATTACAATGTGAAAATGTAGTTCAAACACGTATACTGGAAAAGGAGGGGAGTTATTACAAATACATTGTTGATGGATTCCAGAGATGAAAATAAATTCCAAAGTGAGAGGTTATATGCTGTGGTGGTGTCCCACGATTTTTCCTCCCCTCCCAGTGCCCATTTGGGTAGTAAATGGTAAGGATTGTGTTGGTATCATTGACTATGATTATGATTGTTTCATTATGCCGATATTATGATTATGATTGTATGAGTGATGAGTATGATTATGCTGATAGATTGAATTCATAGAGTGTGGACGAAGCACAGGCAAAATGGACCGAATGGCCTCCTCATGTATCTGAGTTCCTTGTATATGCGAAATATGTCCTCCATCAAGTCAATGGCAATAATATTTCTCACCCATGATGTCATCTGTGGCCAATAACTCACTTGTCGACCACAGATGGTTCCAACTGTGAATAAAAAAAACGGAAAGTTACGAGTCAGGAGAAAAACGAAGGTTTAAACAACAAAGATGTCGTGAACAGCACGATACTTGCGAAATCCAAATAAACAATAGTTGCCGTGGAAGCAGCAATTTGATAATTTGAAAATTTGACCGATCAAGTGTATTACATGATGGAATGTTGTGAATAACAAATGCGGTTGATACATTTTCTAATATCCGCATAATAGGCGTTTTACATGTTTTCGATCACGAGTACAAATGTTTTAGATCATGGGTACCTTGACCTTTGACTAATTTTGACGAGATTTTACACACGTGTACTACACGTACGTACAAATAACCTGTGGAAGTTTCAATCTGATATCTTGAAAAATACCTGAGGTTTGGCAACAATAAAATCACAAAAATATCTCATTATATAACAATGTGTGTATGTGTGTGTGTGTGTGTGTGTGTGTAACAATCTTTTCCACTGATTGGTTGGACATCTGCCCTGATTTCACCCCAAAATTGCAACTTTGATGTGTATTTAAGATACTTCACGAAGAATATAATTATTTTACAATCATTTATTAACACACAATTAAGCTACTCATAATCATTTATTAAATAAACAGGGGCAATACCCCTGGGTGCTCACCTGGTAGTGCATGGATAGGATAACCAGGGAACCACTGGTAGGTGTGGATGACCCACAAAATGTCACTGAGAAGAAAGCAAATACATATTTTGGGGTCAACGCCCCGTAGATCCCCTTAGTGCCCAATTTGTTTAAAAAAATAGTATAACCTACAACAGTACACCACTGTGATGTATCACGAGCTGCATCTGCACATGTGTGAATAATAATGTAGCGTTGATGGCTCAACTAACGGCGAGTTGACAAAGACGTTATACACACAATTTCCTTAACCATAATCCTTAACTAATTATTACCACGCACCACCCCCTGTATGGTGTACATGCAAACAAGACAATTCTTCAGCTGACATTTCCCTACTTACATCGAGAATGGCAACTACTCGTACATGGACCATGCTACTCTATAAATTCCTATCTGCTTTGTGGGAATATCTACCCCCCCCCCACCCCCACACACACACACAAACGTAACACAGCTCCCTCCCCCCCCACCCTAAGAACAGCAGCTCCTGCAAGGTTCACAGCAGGAGCAACAGCTCCAGCCCTTAACACTTACAGACTCGCACCTAATTAACCTAACAAAATAAATCAGGAGGAGCTGTGGGAAGCAAGCCATATAGTCCAAGAGCCTGGGCACTTTTATTTACCCGTCTGAGGCCATAAGGTTTGAGGATGTTTTCGAATTCAGAATTTTATGCAGATTCAGAAAATCCATTTCTTAATGGTCAAAGCCTCTGCGTTCTTTGTGAAAATAACGTTTTCTTATTGTTATGGGTGGTGTTTTTGGTGAAAGTGAGAAAAGGCGTTTTTTGTCTACATGATACAAAATTGCCAGGCTACATGGCCAATTAGGGTATCAAATCATAGGTAGTGACCTGAATAATACAAATATGTATAAACAACATCATTACATGTGTTTAGGTGAATTCATAGGCTTTTAGCTCAAAATAGTTGAAAAATTCACTCGCTAGTATATATTTGTATGAAAATATCTACATGACTTTATCTTTTTCAGACCAGCTGTTATTGTTCCAGTTACATAACTAGTGTCTGGTACTTGTCGCCTTAAAACCACTTTAGGGCATAATGGCCATCCTTGAGTATCCATACATTTTCCTGTGGGTCCCAGCTGCAGGAGTGTGAGATTATTGCTGTTTTCCACACTGATACTACCAGATTGGTGCGTTTCAACTTCTCAAGTAGTACAGATCTGCAAGGAGGCAGGTTGCTAGGATCCGTTCCTTTGATTTTATACAAAGGTCGAAACCGGTTCTTTGGGGCAAAATGTTGGTGAAATAGTGCATTCCTGGCTAAATTGACTGATGTCAGATGTGGTTTCCCATACATGCTACACAAAAAGCTTCAAAGTCTGTCAATAAATCTAGTGGTATGACAGGAGATTCACCAAGTTTCTTGAATGCTGTCAAGAACTTTTCATTTTTTTTCCATCAAAGCCAGAGGGCGCACTTTCCCTTGCGTAAGAAACTGGCTGTAAAGTCACAACTGTGAAGGTATGCAGTCCTGCAATGGCACCACACAACTGTGGCCCATACTAGTAGCTAACTGAGATACATCAATGTATCTTCGGTGTTGTTGGAGCTAATTCCAACATCAAGCCATAGATGAGCTGGTAAGAGGTGGCTATGTGTGAGCAAATAACAAGGACATCAGTGTCCGAGGCCCTATAATAATGTTGCCATCTTCGAGAGCATCACACATATGTTTTATGTGCCAAATCAGCTGGTATCTGCCTCCTGATGATTGCAAAACAGACCGGGGACCTCTTCCATGTGGACTTTGTCATCAGTTACTTCATATTTGTAGCTTTCTTACCCAGTCTGTAAAGAGTACATGGCCACGGAGTTGCTCTGTGTATGGTTTGTTCCACTCTCTAAAGAGGAACTTCAAAAGTGCTGTCTTGAATTTAGGGGACTTGAGTGCAGATTGAAAATCTTTTGGACACTTCTGATCATGGTCCCGAAATATTGTATTCAGCCTGTCTGCTTTCAGACCACGGATGCCATGCTCTATATCTTTAATTGATTGAGTTTTTGTATGAATCACAAACAGAGTCTATTCTCTTGGCAAATTCAACTAGTCTTGTGAGGAGAACTTTAGCAATTCACCAAATGTCACAGGCACATTCACAAGCGTGTGTATCAGAAACATGGCATCAACTGCATATGCATCTCTAGTAACTGGTTTATCACTTTGAACTCTTTCTTCTAGCTTGTGCATGAGTTTTGATTTATCAGTTTTGTTGACGGAGCCATCCACATGTGCCAGTGCTAAGGGCACTGGTGTGAGAGGATAGCTGAAGACTAAAGTGAGATCAAAGTCATTACTTGCTGCTAAATAGAGAAGTCTGCCAAAAGGTCTCTGGTACCTTGGAGTTCTTTATTTTCCTGCTTAACAGTGAGCTCGACTTTGACGGCATCTGCTGAAAGTTTTTTTAGTTTGTTTCGAGATATGGGTTTCTCAAATCTTGAAGGGTTAGCAAAACATTCATTGGTGAATGTCTCGCATTGTCTCCTACCAGTTTCGACACAGTGCAAAAGCTCAGTCTGAACTTGCTCTGATGTGGCCTTACAGTTGTTAGGCAATACAGATGCCTGTCATTAATAGTCTCATCAAAAGGATTCTGTGTATCTTGAATTGCAGAAATGATTTTCTGCAAATCACTGTTGTCATGTGTCACTTTCTCAGTCCAGCCATATCAAATAGGTGACCGAGAATGGCACTTCTCATTGAATGGGTGATCATCCACCTTCGTCTTGCATTGCAATTTTGGGTGAATGCAGATTGCCATCATTCGGGAAGCAGCATCGGCATTGATTGTCTGCTCCAGGGTTAAATCTATTGGTGTTCTTGTAAATGGCTTGGTGCTCCGCCTGACAGACAAACCTCCAGAAAGAAGAATACGGCGTATCCCAGGATGTGTGCTGTCTATGTTCAGGAGATTGAGATGATACCTCACCATGTACGGGCATAATTCGGATGGTTTGTGACGAAGAATATTGAGCACATCTCTCCTAAGCAATATATAAAGAGACCAGGTCATGTACGTGTGGCACGACTGAATAGTTGCTTAAGTTCTACAAAGCTACATACATCATCCAGTATTGAGCAGTTGCACCATGCTGACTGATCGAGATATTTCTACAAATTCTCGCATACATTTGCATTACCTCAGAATATACATTTGAGCATTCAAACTCTTCTAGAGCAACTGGTGAAGTTCTCATGCAAATTTTGAAGCTGCTCCATGAAATCTGGAGGTAGTGGACCATGCCCAGAAAGAAAGCGTTTAAAATGTAATTTTTGAATAGCAAGCATAAGCAGTACATGAAGCCGTTTGCACCTGTTGTAATGCCTACCAGAAATAAAACCATTCAGAGACCCAGCAGCTAGACACCAGTGTCTGCCAATATTTGTGGTCCCCCTGAATCAGCCAAGAGGAACCTAATAGCACAGATTAATTTTTCAAAAGACCTTTAATGCTAATGTTCTATTGACAAGGCTACAACAATTCACTAGATATATAACGCCAACCCTAGTACGTAAGTAAGAATGTACACTTAGTGATTTTTCCAAAATGACATCAAGAGAATGGATATTTTTCTCTAATTTTTGGCCATAAACAGCACTAATAACCATAAGGATCATCCCATATGCCATATTATATATATACTAACCTTCCCCAGGTCATTAGCTTTAATTTGATACCCAACAGCCTAGGTTGCCATGTGATATTGGATCATGAAAGCTGAAACTGATATTTTCTATTTTTGCAGAAAATGCTACCCGCAACAATAAGTAAATGGTATTTTCACATAGAACGCAGAGGCTTTGGCCATTAAGACATGGATTTTCAGAATGTACACAAATTCTGATTTAGAAACATCCTCAAACCTTTTGGCTCAGAGGGTAAATAAAAGTGCCCAAGCTCCTGGTCTAATAGCTAACTTACCTAACCTCCTTACCATTCGACCTCCTTAGTTGCAAATAAAATTCCAAAATGTATCATTTTTTTAGATGCACAGGCATCTTCCCTCCAATCTCCTCACTCCGATGTCCTGGGGAAGGGAGCGAATGGCTGCAAAAACAAAAACACCCTAGCTTATGGACGAATACAACCTTATCAAAAATCATGAACATTTGTACAAGAGCCTAACCTAACGACCACCCCCTGTGCATGTCACCTGCTCCAGCAGTCAGCTGAGCCCAATACCAATTCAAAACTACCTATCCAATTCACAGTTATCTGCCCTCCAGAACTCATATCAAGTGCAAAGGGACTCAGTGGAACATTCTCACATTCATGTGTAACAACAACAACACAAAATTCCCTGCAAGCCATGGCTTCATCCTTTACAACTACAGGTGTGGACCTCAACTCAGCAGTAGGGAGGTCCGCATAAACAAGATGGTGGGCCTTTCAGGCTGTGGTGCCCGCAGTACAGGTGCAGTCGCCGACCTCACGACTTCTTTGCACCTCCCTTCAACCTCCAGTACCTAGCAGCCTAACAGCTCATTTGCTTTATGTCCCACTGGGGAGAGTCTCACACAAACAGGCACTCTTGGCCTCAGGCTTTCCTGGCCTGTGCCTGGGTCATAAGGGTCTCCATACACGTTGGTCATGAAAACCAGACCCTCCTCGACAGGCCCACCAAACTCTAGGCACCTCCGGCTGCCAGGGGAGAGTTATCTCAAGAGGGGCTATAATCACTGCTCCTGCAGAGCCTCATCTGTACCTGTGGACACGCACACCTTCCCCACCCACAAAACCCCAAATGTCACTCCCTCCCCGCTGCCATACTTTTTTAACAGCTGCAATACAAGGTACTGAGTACCTACCCACCATGGCCTGCATACACACCAATCATCAACACATGCTCAAACAAGACGCAATCCATAATTTACAACACACATCTTCTTTTAACCCTTTCCACCCGATCCACGTGCTTGGCCCTCATCGGCACTCTCGCCGTCACCCACACCAATTCCCCAACACATCTGCTTACCCCAAAAGCAAGCATGGTGAGTCCTGACAATGGGGAAGGGTACATTAATAAACCAAATTACACTGGAGAGCACGTTCAATACCAGCAGCGTCTGCTGCAGTCATTCTTCCATGAAACCAATTCCAATTAATACTCAGGGCTCTCTTTCCCAAACCGAGAGCGCTTAATGAAACGGAAGACCAAGAAGGAACCGGAAGATGTAAAGAGGAAAGATGGAGTCATCAGGTGGAACCTGAATAGGATTTGGGGTTCAGCCGCAACTCCTCCGTCCTCAAACCCATCCAGGTGCAGCCAAGTGGGCCTTCAGAAAACTCCCTGCAAGAATCCACTTCTTTTGAGAGAGATAGATAATGAAAGGAGGAAGAGAGAGAGGAAAAGAGATGAAGAGAAGAAAAAGCAAGAATTCGAATGAATAAAGAAAATTGTGAAAAAAGTCGAAGAAATGTGAGAGGAATAAAGAACAAAGATGTCGGAAGAACCTGAACAAATAGATTTCAGTAGTTACTCCACAAGCTCAAACACAAGCAACATGTACAAGCTACCAGAGGTCTGTCATAGTGGACCATCTGTGGAAGGTTATACAGGCTCCCCAGGCCTTTCCTAAATACTCCATGATGTTCCACAGATGCTACAGTGGTGTCCGGTGGGCTGTATACATATCCAGCCCATGTGGGCATTGTCCCGCATCCATAGACCAGCACAGCATGGCAGGCCGCTCATGCTGGCTGTCCAGAGCCTCAGGGAGAGGCTGCCAGGCTGCATCGCGGCGGTCACCTCATCAGGCTCTTACTGGCTCTCAGTGTGCTGCCACACACCAAAGTGCGAGCCGCAACACCTCCCCCCTAGTGGTTCTCATGGTTTACCATGACCGGTGCGAGAGGGAACCACCTCGGACCCCAGAGGTTTCAACCCCTCCAGGATCCGGCGAACCCACCAGCCGAGACACTCGCTCAGACAGCACCCGATGAACAAGGGATGCCCACTCCACCAGACTCCCCATGGGGCCTGGGTAGTGCTAGTGCTACAGCCATGTGTCGGCAGCATGCCAAATTCTGCCAGTGCAGCTCCCGAGCTGCCTGGCCCAACCCAATCTCCAAGGGGCAATTTCTCACGAGGTCAACCCAGTAAGATTAACTCCCCCAGTCCGAATCCTGCAGCCCGGGGACAAACTCCCACCAAGGCTGCTCCAAAACAGTTTCCCGTTTACATTTAAAATATCTGGCCTTGCGTTCTGAACGCGGCTGCATATTATTACCCCACCAGCAAACACAACGCATCACTTCGCTGACGGGTCAATAAAGTGGGGGGGGAGAGAGAGAGAGAGGGGAGGAGTTAGGGAGAGCAACACCTCACCATACGTTACTATTCACTGCGAGACAGACACAGACAGACACATACAGAGATGTGGGAGGAGAGAGCTGCATTTTATGAGGAGGGGGCAGAGTGAGAGAAAAGGGTGGGGAGAGGAGAAAAAAAAAAAAGACCATTGAGGGGTGGTGGTGGGGTTAACAAAGAGAATGATGTGACACCTAATAATCACACACACACACACACACACACACACCACACACACACACACACACAAAAACTCATGTCAGAACAGCTGTACACCCAACATACACAAGAGTTTAAAGAAATCTACTGGCACATCTGCAAAAACTTTGATATTCCAGTTCATTTAGAAAATTTGTGGGAAAATGGACCAAAGCAATCACTGAAAACATTGAAGTTCCGTTCACGTACGACCTTATGATCCCATCGGCGTGGACATTGAAAACAAAGCATTGCGACCAGATATCATACTTCGGTGCAAAAAAAAAAGAGAGAGAAGAAGGCACTGATATATTGAGGTGTTAATACCGGTGATTTGACTAACGATGCAGAAATCAAGAAAATGACCAAATACCAAGACCTCAAGCATGAAGTGAAAGTTCCCCATTATTGGGCTTTTCTTCCCCTCCTGCAGCCGCTGGTGCATTGAGTCTCCTGCTCTTCCCACCTTTCTCCATTGCCATGAGTCGCCAGCTGCTCATGACACTCAGCTCCTATATCACACGAACAAGCGTGTTTTCAAAACCAATTGAGGCTCTAACTGGCACAGGCCCACATTGGCCTGCTCTTTCTAAGTGCCACGCCGTTCAACCTTCTCCTTACCCGCTGCTCTCTGGAAGCCGAAACACACCCCACGGAGCGACAACCAACCTCAGGCAACAAGTCCACCCCGAACACCCCGGGAACCGCCATGACCTCCACCAGGCTGAACAGTTTACAGTTACATTTTGTATCCCACTGATGGGTCGGATCTGAATCCGGACCTGAGCTAAATCGAATCGCTTGTTCTTGTTACTGAACCAACTCGTCCACCAAGTTTCAACTGAATCGTCCATAATTTTTTGAAATATCAGGCAATATATCGTTTTAGCCCCGTCACTCAATGGTGGAGAATCGCTGAAAAAAATTCTCGGATCCGTGAACCACATTCAGATCTTCACCAAAATCTAATCAATTAGTCCTTGTCACACACCCAACCTACGCACCGAAGTTTTGTCTGAATCAGTCCACAACTTCTTGAGAAAGCGTGCTACATATCGTTATTGACCTTATTCTCAATGGTGAAGACCCGCTAAAAAATTTCTCATATCCAAGATCCGGATCCGGATCTTCACCAAAATCAAATGAATTTGTTCTACCATGCACGCACCCAACCTGTCCACCAAAATTCATCATCCAAATTCCTCCACAACTTTTTGAGATATCTTGCACAAAACTAGACAAACAAACAGACAGACAGACAGGGGTGAAAACATAATCTCAGTTCACCTTTGGTGAGTGCTGGTAATGAGTCAGGACACAGTTTCTTGAGGAAATGGCTTTTAGTCACCGTAATCAAAATACAAGTACTTACTTACCTCTCACTGCCCGCTCCCTTCTAAACCACACCACCACCAAGTCTCATCCTTTCCCTCTCACCACCTCTCCCATCGCTGCACCTCGGCCATGCCTGCTCTCCATCGTCTCGTCTCCGTCTCAAAGCTTCTCCTCACCCACCGCTCTCAAAGCAACCTTCACACCCTTCCCCCTCCAAGCTTCCCTCTCACCTTTTCTCAAAACTGCCCCCTCACCCTTCTCCTAAACTCTCCCCTCTCACTCTTCCTTCTCTGAGCTCCCTCTCACTCACACCTTCTCAAAGTTGTCTCCCACACATCCACAAGCTACCTCCTTCCCCTGCCCTCTCTCTCCATCTCATCACTCCACCTCTTCCAATCTTCAACTGCCCTCTGCCACCTCTTGTACAACTCCCCACTGTACCTCAATCCATCACCACCGAGCCTTTCTCTCCTCATCCGGCCTCTTCCAAGCTCTTCTGCTATCCCGCACATCTTTCAACAACTCTCCCAACCTCCCCCCTCCTCCCTTGTCCTACCCTCCCCCTCCCCTCCCCTGCACCCAAAACTCCTCCCCTCCCTCTCATTAACAGTGTGGACCTCAATATCAAGGGCCTTCGCTCAAACCTGACAAATTTTTCCAAACGGGTGTC